>CAHIKZ030000324.1:3010000-3097500 GCA_903632075.3 Acanthosepion pharaonis
TCACTGTTACCTTAACACATCTATTATGAACAGTATTAACAACTAAATCTGAAAAAAATTAACTAATGTAACATTTTATTTTATATATTTTGTATGAATCGTGAAATCTATTCTGATTTATCTTCGCTCGATATGAAGCCAATTTAAAAGTTTTAGATCCAATCAGAAACATGTGTAAATGTCCAAATAAAGCGAAAGAAACTTGCTATTTTTTCTGGAAATGTTTTAGATGGGGAATAATTATTATTCTTTGCTATTCGTGGTTGTTATAAATCGATCGTTGTACATTCTAGTCTTCTGTTGTCGTAGTATTCAGGAAATTTCTTGGAATATGAAATCGAATATGTTATTCAATCCACCGGAGTAGATGGTTTTCTTTCCGGTTTCCTTGCTTAGGTAATTTTGTAACATCACAAAAGAAGGAACATGACTTTCATAACTTGCAGCTTGATATTGAAATCATAATATTACCAACTAACAAAGGCAATGCGACAATGGTGAAGGATAATTACCACTACTCAGAAAAATTGACTAACCTAGTTAGAGACTGTAGCTACAGCAATATAAATAAGGACAAAATTCTGAAAATCGATAGGAAGTTTTCATGGATCGGAAGCAAGACCGGTGATTAATTTAATATGAATTAATACAGAAAGCTTCTCCAACGTTACAGTAAATTACCACACCCCTATATACATTCAAAAATTTATAAAAAATATTATTCTAATGAGACACACGTTGTCGATTGTCCGGACTCGGTCAGTCACTCACCGTGCTGAGCCTTTATAAGTATAATCCACCCATTAACGGGTAAGTCTAATTCTTATATAAAGTATACTAGTTAATGTGTGGAGACCATGGTTGATATACCCGATGAAAATCTCAGAATATTTTTAGGAGAGCTCTCCAGGGATCCAATAGCAAATGCAATGGAGAAGTTGGCATTATTTGGGAAAAAAACTATATTCCAGTTGTATCCCGACATATGTGGAAAGGGAAAATGCTTAGCTATAGGATTGTATTTTCTACAATAATTGCAGACATATACAAGTAAAACTTCCATGAAATGATTATACTATGAATGATATTCTCATGTCTCCTTGGATATGTCTATGATACTCTCATGTCTCCTTGACAACCTCGCCCCATCAAAAAGATGCCCGAAAATGATGGCTCGTGCGAATTCAAGAAAGAATTTCCAGAGAATTCAGTATGAAAAATGAAGCAGTAGGACAAATTGTATTCCTGGTTAATTTGCTCAGATTATATGTTCAAGAGTAACAGTTGAACAGTATTAGAAACAGCGTCCCGCGTAACAAGTAGATTGCAAGAATAACACCAGCTTCAGCAAGAGCGGACACCAGCCTCCACAGGAAAATAATAGTAATATATCTACGGTATATACGGAGTACATATGAAAAGATTTGTGATCCAAAAAATGCAGTATTTGTATTCAAAAGCAGTTAGACACTTCACTGATATTTCCCCCATACCAAACTCTCAAATTGTCGGAAGGAAGTATACCCAATAACTGTGTGTATTACATCGCATTGAATTATGGGAAGGAATATTATTTGAGGGTAGAAGTATCTCGAAAAGTGGTTCAACGGGTAGAGACACTGAAATCAAAAATGGCGGAGCATATATTGAGAGAAAAATGTGGTCAACACTTCTGTAATTAATTTAAGATAATAGAGAGAGAATAGCATTGAAATATAGACTACTAAAATATCAGCGCACAAGCTATGCACTGACAACTGCTTTAGTTGGCTTAGCATAGAGATGAAGACCCTCTTGGAGCTTTTGTTTAAGAAAAAAATCTCAAAAGCAATTTCCTCACTTGAGTCAGGATATACAGTTCCAGCACATAAATACAGACATTAGATCTGAAACTTCAGAATTTAAATAGTACATTGTCCAAGATACACAGGCCATGGTAGCTTTGATTAAAACATATCGGTTTCGCTGGCTGTTATCAGTTCAATCACTGAGACTTGAAGTACTGAAACATCACAAAACAAAAACAAACAAGCGACACAAAATGGATTACACCTATTATAAACATATAAACTTTTGAAACCTCAGTGAAAACAAGTGCCGAAATGTAAATAAAATGCTAAGTTGAGCCTCCTTGTCCGAATAATGAAGCATAAAAGATCATCTTACATATCAACTTAATTTCAATTCAAAAATCTCCGAATCTACAAATGGAATATCTCAATGTATTGGAATTGTATGCACGCACATACCGTTATTCATATTATCACACGTTCCATTTCGAGTATTTCCACACATGGCAATCTATTCAGATTATTAATTTTTCATAAGCCTAATTAGCCCAAGAGTTTAACGTAACATAAAGTTAGTGGCCAACGAGCGAAATCTTTTCTTAGAATTCTAGGAAAAATGTCTTTATTTCTACAGCTCATTATATAATTATTTATTTATTTTTTCCAATTCCACTGTCAGTAGATGCGAACATTTTTTAATCAACGAACCACTTCTCGATACTTTCGTCATCAGTCAAACAAATAATATTTACTTTTTGTTTCTTGCTGTTCTAAATATTTGCTCTTTATGTACAGTCAATCATGGCTTCAACATTTATATTCATATTTTAGTTGTCATTGACTGATTGACATGGGTTCACCGATTCTTATTTCGCTTTCACCTCCAGCCGTTGTGGCTCCTGCTTCACATCACAGGTTTGTATATCGATTAAGTGTATCTGGAATTTATATTGCTATTTCTAACATACACCTTACGACGAATGAAAGCAGATGAATGTTGGATTTTTGAAAAACAGTTGTTATATTTTGACATCACTCTAATTTTCAACATTTTCTTGACTTATCTAATATTTTTTCTTATTTTTCCTCTTTTACAAATTGACTTTTCTCTCATCTTTTAGACTGGTGTTCTACAATAGATGTGAGCAAAAGATTTTCATAGTGGGATCGCCTCATTGTCAGCACTGTATAAAGTCGGCTGCATCAATAACAACAATTTCACAATATAAACAACAATTATACACCTATAGATTAAATTTAGCAATTGTTCTCCAAATACAATGTCCATGAACCACTGGAGGCAGAAGGTTAATGACTGAGGTTCTTGAGTGTCAGCGGAGTAGGTAAAAAGCGTATTTGAAGAGGATATATATATATATATATATATATATATATATATATATATATATATATATATATATATATATATATATATATATATATATATATGAATACAAGGTTGGTATAGATGGAATAAACTCCCCGTAAGAAAAAACGCTATTTTTAAAAACACTATTTGTTTTAGAGCGAATAATATTTTTTTTAAATTATAAAATATATATGTTATAACATCACTATGAAAATAGTCATTTTGTTTCAACACTTCAAGCTATGGTGTTGCAAGTAAAATTAAGTGTTTTAAAGAGTTCAGAAACCAACCACTACTCCTACTGGGGGAAATATTTTTACATAAGATGTAATCATAAGTATATGATAATTCATATATGATAGTTCTGTCATAACTCGACGAGGACACCAGATACAATTTATTAATGCTTTAAAATAAGTATTAGATTTTGAGGGAAATCAGGATAAACGATTAATCTCCAATATTTTGTAATTAAAAAATAAGTTACATATATTAAACTCTAAATGTAACCATGAATCATGTTGAGAAAGTACCAAAATTGTTCAAAGAAAAAACGGAGAAAATGTGTTTAAACTATCATTTAAACTTTATTGTACATGCCACACTATCACTTGACAAGACACCAGAAGTGTTCAAATAAAATGGCTATTTTTGTAGTGATGTTATAGCATAAACATGTTATAACATATATATATATATATATATATATATATATATATAGGGCAAAGATAACGGCTATCCCTATACTTAAAGAGGTGTTGAGATAGCAGTAATTGAGAAATTATCCCTTCTGAAGCGTGTTCTACGAAGTATCCGTTCTTGGAAAGAAACTGTCCGAAGGGATATTCTTTCTCACCGACCATATACGAAGGACATAAGGATGATTAATCCCGGTGTGCCTCGGATGACTGGTCTTAGCTGTTACTGTCATGGATGGTGGAACTACGATATTTGTGTGGTTGGAATATATCCCATAGAAACTGCGATAGAGTAGAGAGGGGTTTCCGATATTTCACCCGTGGGACAAGAGTTGTAGAGTGAAAAATATTTAATCACCTACCAGGTTGTGAATACGCTTTTGAACACTATAAAATCTGGAAAGTGGGAGCTGGACAGCTCCAGACCAGATATAGCAACACTACACCATTTTCTGACCGATCTGGACCTTGTAAAGATAGAGGTATGGTAGGTGGAGTCAGGTACTTATTGGAGCAGTAAAACATTTTTGCAGCATCTTTAGTGTTGATTCTTATATATGGGTTTCATTTGAGTCCCAATATGCGTTCAAAGCAATGGACCTCCTTGAAAAGACAAACATTCATCGTGGTATATGAAAGTTTAGGCTCTTCTCGGTGATGATAGAACGTTGCTAGTTTTGATTTGGAGTTACTAAATGTTACAATTCAGTCCCTCCTCCATCGAACCACCAGAATTAGGTCAGAGAAGAGATCAACTATCAGTCTCTGGTCATTCAAATTATTGAACTCACACTCTGTTGTATCCTCTGCATAGATATGTACTGTGGATTTGAGTAAATTCTTGCGTTAATATAACGCAGAAAGATGCAACAACTGAGAAATGAGGCTCATGGAATGCCTGCATTTCATACATAATCTAAAAAACATTAATAGCGATACTCATGTACCTACATGCTAGGAATGGCTTGCTAATTGAGAAACCATTTCCAGGGATTCCATACCTGGAAAGCTAGTATAGCAACCTCCTATGCCTCAACTTGTCAACTGCCTTTCATACATCTAAGGCAGTAGCCCTCGTGATTAATTTATTGCCTATTTATTTCTACATTTATTTGTTTATGGAAAAATCGTGGGAGCTGCCTGCACAAAAGTAGGAGATATTATTTTAGTATTTAATGCATTTATTACTAGCAATTAGACCTGTGCAGATAAGGGTTTTTTTTTAAATAATATAAAAATCATTCATAAATAATATGTGACATTTATAGCGAAACAGAAATTCTATATGCTCATTTGCAGTTGAAGTATACGCTGACACTTAGAACTCTATGTCAGTTTGTACTAATCCAATGATTGGGAGGTAGGGATCCAGGTGCCTGACGTAGGACTAAACGCTAGATGTCGATCTTTGTTGGAAGTGGGGGTTTCTGAGAACTGGGATTTGCTGTTAAATATATGTGTTTTCTGTTTTTGCTCTTTGTTCTTGATTTGAATAGATTACTATTTTGTGAAACATGTAATAAACATAATTTTTGTTTAAATATACGTGTAAAAATTAATATGTCTTACAGTTAGCATAAATATATTAGGTCGTATTTTCCCCACCTATATCTTTTTTCTCGTTCAAATTTTTTTTCACTTTTCTGATTTCATATGATTGGTTTTCAAAAAAATGTTCTTCTTATTCGAAAAGGTAGAACCTGTGTAACTTATTCATCTCTATTTCAGTTGTTCTGTTCAACCACATTTATTCACTTTTCTTCAGTTAAAACAACTACATCTATTACTTTATTTCACTCGTTGTCAGCTTTTTTACGTTTCTCAGTCTACACTTCTTCATCTTTTCCTTTTAGTAATTTTCTCTCTTAATCTGAATATATGTACTCTTACCGAACAGTTTGGAACAAATAAAAGAAAGAATTAATAAAGGTGTGAATATCTAGAAGTAAAGAGAACAATGAATGAATAGTTGTAGATCAGGTCTTGGTTACCGTTACAATTCTCGTCGATTGTATTGGAAAAGAACTCTGCTGGAGAAGAGTTTCGACAAGGCGTTGATGAGAAAATAAAATTATCGATAAATATTTAAAAATAAAACTAAAAGCTCAATGCTGGAAACAACTCCGAAGACCAAGATACCAAGGATATTTCCACTGCAGTAGATTGAGTGAAAGTAACAATCTTCTCCCCTTTGTTAATTCCCACGTTTTTCACTGCTCCACCATTCCAGCCTTTCCCTAAGACATATTAAGCAAAACAAATATAGTGCAAAACAAGTCTAAAATAAAACCTTTTGGGGAATGAATGTCCGCTTGCCTGGTAATGTGATGTTCATTATATACAAAACATTATTAGATCATTACGCAAGGGAAGGGCATCATGAATAAATGATGTTTAGAGTGGGTGACTGGTAAAATTCTAGTTCACTGCGCTTAAACCAGTCGAAAACAAAAAAAAAAAAATATTAAAATACAAAACAAACTATTTCTGCACTGAAAGTCCTGATCAGTATTTGGAATGGCATATTTTAACTAATCTCCGTTAGAACAAATATAGCAGATTAGAATTGCTCGAAAAACTATCAAAACATCGATTTCATTTATATAATCAAAGATTCATAAAATATATTTATTTCACTTTTAGCAAAGAAATATTTATTAATAAAAATATTTACTAAAATTAATTTTAGCATCTTAATGTTTTCTGATTGAATTCATAAAGCATATTATTGACTGATTGTTTAAAAGGAAAATTTTTTGAATAATTCAATCAAATCGATCATTTTTATCCGAATTAATGTACGAAAGATTATTTTTTTTTTAATTGCTGCATCCTTATATCAGGCCACATAGAAACGTTAAGATTTACCGTAAATTCAGTCATAAACCGAAACCTAAGCATAATACCTAATACTAACATTAAGACCATGAACATTATACTAACTCTAAACGTAACCATAATACCGGACCATGCTCCTAAATCATAACACTAAAGTTCATAGTAAAATTTAACCCGAAAATTTACCGTAAACCTAAAGCTTATCCCAAACCTGACCCTAACACTAAACATAACTCCTTAGCAAATAGTTGCTCTAACTTTAAACCAAGTACTAACAGCAAAAGAAATAAATAAATATGAAACCTAAACCGAACATTTATTAACAACTCTTAATCCTAAAGTTAACACTAATATCAAATACGACACATAACACTAAACTATTCGCTAAAACTAACCATATATTAACTCTAAATCTAAGCATTATACTTAACCTTGAGTCAAAACCTTAAATTTGTCATAACTCTAAACACTAACTGTAACTAATCTCTTACGTTAAACTTACCTTAAACTTAAGATATAACATATTCCTAACACTAATCCGTAATCTAAAATTAACACTAATCCTAACAATAGCATTTATTAGAAAATATGCTAAATCTAAATGTAAAAGAAACTTATATCTAATCAATAGACTAAACTTATCCTAAACCCTAAGCTGAATGGAAACATCGCTTAACGACCATAACCAGAATGGGAATAGCGAATCTTACCTGAGATGCTAACAGCCGATGAAAAACCCTAATGATAAAATTAAGCCCTATCACTAATCTTAAAAGTAAATATAACAATTTAATAAAATTTAAACCAACACTGAACCTACCTTGCAATCAACATAGCCGTAATCCAACACTTTTACCCTAACACAAAAGGCTAACTCTAAACATAACCACAAATATTAACATTAAACCAAACAGGAACATTACCTTCTAACATGAAACTTATGCATAAACATAATCCTAATCTGTAAATCTAAAGTTAAAAATAACACCACCCCTAAAATTAACACGAACTCTAACGCCAAACGACAACGCCAACCTAAACCAAAGCCTAAACTTGCTTGTTAACTATGTTCCTAACATTAACCCAAAGACTAAACCTATTCATAACCTTAAATATAAACAGGAACTTAACCCTGAACACTATTAATACACCCTGCTCTTTTAATCAAAATCTAACCCAATACATCAACCTAATCATCCTTAATTTTCACACACCCCTTAGCACTAAAACTAATCTTGAACTATTCTCTAAAAATAACCGTAAATGACGTAGCCATAACAATAACTTTAATCTCTAGTACAAACATCCACTACTTTCCTTAACCTGAAATGCTTACATATAATCCTAACCACCAAACCTACCTTTATACAAATCTTAAAAATAACTCTTACCTTAAATTCTAAATCTAAACCTAACCTCTAACCATAATGCTGATTAAAATACGGCCCTACACTGAATGCTAAAAAAAACGTAAATCAATAACACTAACCGGAACCGAAATGCTGATTATAGCATCAAAACAATAGACATAATCCTAAATATAAAACATAGTCCCAGCACCAATCATTAACATAGCAGTTGTGCCTAATCTTTAAACCTAACTCTAAACTAAATCCTAAACCTAATAAGAAATTAATGTTAAACGCTAATAAACACTGTTGAAGCAAACCTAACACTAATTTTAACTCATAAACCCTAATTCCTAATGTTAACTCTAAAACTAAAACCTAAAATTATCCATAAACATAACCGGAAATTCTCCTCCTAACACTAAAACATAATCGTATCTCGATCCCTGTCAATAATACTAATTTTAACCATGTCACTAACAATAGTATTTAATCGTGTTATTAAACAAACCCTAAATATAATCTAAAGATTATACAAGCACAAGCAATTAACTGAACCCCAAACACTAACGTCAAACAATAACTGTGAAAAATTGACAGTTACTCTACATCTATCCATTGTCGATTCTTCATCTTCTTTGTTTTCGTCGTCTATCATGGCACTCTGCAAATTTCTATATTTTTCAGCCTTTAGAAATGTTTGTCTATTTACTATATTTCCCACACTGTTCTGCTATACATTTTTAAAAGTTTGTTAGATAGGTTCCTCGTAAATTTTCTCTAGTCTTTATGTCTTCAATGTATCGTGTGATTGACAAATTTCCCAAGTCTCCCATTTTTTATTACGTATTCTAGTAATTCCAAATGTCTCTTTTTGATTCTAATTAAAATATTTACTTTTGTTTCTATTTTCCATAAAGCTTCCTCGTTGCTTACATCGTGTACTGTATACTCAGCCTTTTCTGTAGAAGCATATTTCTGTCACCTCAAATATCATCTTTATCAGCGACGAAATTGTTCAGTATCCACCGCTATATAGATGGATTGCTATTATATCGCAATTTAGCATTCTTTTCTTTGTTTCCAACAAATATTTTCCTTTTTCTTAATACTTTATTTAGTTTTTTGTAGAGTATCTTTCACTATTTTAGAGCGACTTCGGATTTCGGTATCACCGTTTCCGTCATCTATTAAACCTGAACTATAAATTAAAATTTCTTTATTGTGCACTTTTTTAATCGTTTCACCCGAAGTAAGGCGACAATGCCACAAGGACAGAGGGAGTTACAGGAAGTGAAAGGACATAAGATTACTTTAAAGATAAGTAAGGAAAAGGACAATAAGGGAACAGGATTTAGGAAAACAAGATGGCAATTGACATTTCATATAAATTTTAAATGATTCTAGGTGACAGGAAAGCAAGAAATCACAAAGGTGTTCGAAAGTCGAGAAGTGCGAGTGAAGAAACTTTTAGAATAGTACTGATGAATGCATCTATCAAATTCAACAGTAAAACGGTGAGAGCCAGTTGCTAGTCCAGTAGCACGCTTAAATTCATGACGACGAGACACTAAGAACATTTGCTATGAAAATATTTGTAGAAAATACAACGCCACTTCGGTGGGAAAGTGACTGAAATCGAGATGTCATTACAGACATTCCTTTTAAATTTGTCAAGAATCTCGGGATATATAGAAGGAACGCTAGAAAAGATATTGCGGTAATATCCAGTGCACAAACCAATGGTAGATTTATAAATGTCCAAAGGGATTATGATGAAAAGAATCGTCTGGTACGACACAGCGACACAGTAGAAAATGTGAGTCCAAGATGGCGCCAAGTATAACTCTACGTGCAAAATAGTTTCTCTGCGGAAATTAAATGGAAGCTGTTTCGTTTTGGAGGCGTTCAATTTTACATGCCATTCAACACTACTTTCATTACACGATCAGTTAGAATCGATTGGATTTGGCCAAATATTTGTACAGAGATACCGTAGTCCCTCAGCTTGTGGAGATGGTCAGCATGTCAAATCCTGTAGAACACCTTTGAGATATCTAATGCTAGAGTCCGAGCTCCACCTATCTTATCTAAAGCTTGATTCAAATTCAGAGATGGCTGTTAACACATCGGCGGTCGACATAAAGAAACGGAGCTTACGGCCTTATCACGTTGAAATATAAGCATCGTCGGGCCCAGTCAGTACCTAAATGGGTGACTGCTTGTGTAGCCTATGGATAATGGCTCGGAATTGGAAAACATAGAGTCGTATTCCACTGATTAATTCTGTAGTTCTTAACAGATGAGAGAGACAAAAAGGTAATTATCGTCTCTATAGTGTGGTCGGAGTTGTGACGAGGACAGAGCTGCAGAGCACGACATGATTCCTGTGAGGAGGTAAGGAAGAGATCAAGTAGAGAAGGGTGTCCATCAGAGTTATAGGGAAACATGTAGAGAAGTCATCTATTTGAGTGAGTAATTGAGCAATCGAGAATTTCAACGTCTTGATGCCAGCGTGGACAGTGGCGTTAGAGTAATGGAGTTACTTGACATGATGGGCATTGAAGTCGCCGAACAAAAAGATAGTTGCAAGCGATTGTAGAGAGAGGGCCTTAACTATGCTACCAAATATTATATCTTGAAAGCAACAGTCATGAGAGGTAGTAAAACGATAAAGTAAGAAGAATTAACTGAGTTTATTAGTAAAAGTCGGAAGCTCATGTAATAAAAACCTGGAAACTCAAGAAACATTTCCCTTGCTAGCGGGAGACCCCAAAGCCATTTAAGTGGACACTAGAGTCCTTTTGAAAGAGAAAAGATTGCCAAAAACAGAGAATTCAGTGGAATATATTGAAGGCTTCAGATTAATTCCACAGAGGGCTAGGGCGTAGCGGCTTGGAATGAGAAATCAAAGAGTGCAGCTCGAATTATAGTAAGGTTCGATACATTTATTTACACACAGATACTATTGGAAAAGGTATGAATCCATATCTTTCTCAGCTATGAATTAAATAGGACATGCATCTAAAAACAATATTGTTATTTTCAAAAAAGTATAAATAAAATATTCACTCGCAAAAAGTTTACAAATAAACATAACGGCAACCTAAAGCTGAAATTAACCATAATTAAATTTAAAACTTAACCCTAAGACAAACTCCTCTAAACCTAAAGTCTAACGGTATCATTTATGCTTAACAAAAACTTAACATCGCTAAAACAAAATTTAAACACCAATATTAATCTCTAACGTTAGCATAAACCTAAATAAGTACATTAAACTTTATCTCTGACACATAAAACAATCCAATAAATTAAATCAAGCCTAAACCTGCCTACCAACCGTCGTCTAAGCATTACACTAATTCCAAGAATATAATTAACTCGCACCAAACATCAAATCCTAGGACTAAAACTACACAATACTTAACACTAGCACGACACGTGACCCTCACTTCTATACCCATCTATCATAATAATACCAAATTTGGAAAAAATATTGTTTCAAATATAAGACACTCATTTTTCGAGCCGCAATAATTAAAATATTCAAATTGACATTAAATTTATCCCAATAGAATGAGGTAGATTTTAACAAAGATATTAATAATACCTTATAATCAAATAAAAACAGTAAAGAAAAAAAATGAAATTATATTACTTTCCAACCTAGAAAATAGAGATTGATCCCAATAGCAGATAAATGATGACGGATATTATCCTAGTGATATTTGTTGAGTGGTCATTGTTATACACATTAGTTAAGATATGTTTAAAAAATAATCTAAGCATATGCAGATGTGAAACACTCTTGAAGTGCAAAGAGTAGCTTCATCAATGAGGTTTATTCCTGGTGTCATTAAGAGATTCATGTCTCTAAAAAATCAGACTACTTCTAGTAGAGGTGATTGCTTCCCGAAGAGTTTCAGGGATCTACTGATTGAATCAGCGAAATTTGGCCTGAACTTTTTGTTTTGAATTTTAGCCAATGAAAATCGGTTTGACAGTTACTGTGTTCTCTATTTGCCCATATAATATCATTGTATTTTCTCGTTAATTCTTTCCTGTTATTTTCCGATCATTGCCTGCTACATTTATTATTATAGGGGTTACTAACATCGTTTTCTTTCGATTTGTAAACATGCTTATCGTTGTAAATATTCATTGGGGCATTTAATTTTATTCTTTTTATCAAGTCTCATCGGAAATTATATATATATATATATATATATATATATATATATATATATATATATATATATATATATATATATATATATAGGATTCGTTTGGAATTCATAGAGAAAGTATGGTATTACGGTGTTTAACTGAGAAGTATAAATGTTAAGTTATGATCTTAATAATAATATTTGTGCGAATAGGACTGTGAGTGTGACTAGCAATATTAAAAATATAGGGCAACTATGAATAGACCTCCCCATTGCTGCCATACTTGTAATTTTTGTTGCAATAAATATACGTTTCTTGCTTGTTCCACTTTACACAAGTTTTTAGTTAATTTGTCTTCATGCTATTTTCCTATTTTCTTTCTACCACAATTCGTATTGTGGCTGTTTCGAATACTAACGTTTTTTTTTCGTTTAGTTAATTTGTTCCTTGTAAAAATTCATTGGGAAGACTTTTCTATCGATTTACCCGACCCTCTGCCCACAAGATGGTAAATGTTGCATTATTTACTACTGCATATACAAGTTGTAGTTTTATGTACTGTAACACTAATGAGAAGTGTAAATAAGAAAACTAGTTTTGCTATTTGATTAGAGATTGTGACTAGTTAGGGCAATAAAAAGAACAGCGAGGAGCAAACCACTCCCTCCCTATTTTTGGCCTTGTGCAATATTTGTAACTTTCATTACAGTAAATATTTTTCCAATTTGGCGAGTAATTATTTTGTTGATATTTCCTCATCTTATTTTCCTTAGGAATTTGTTAATTTTCGTACTTATTTTAAAAGATATAACAAATATTGAGGTAAGAGTAATACATTTTACGGTGATTTGCATCTAATATTATTGTTCATATGTAAAAAAACAAAAACAAACTATGTTTATTTGTTTCTTGCTATGCACTTGATTGTTCTTAATGATTCATGTTCTGAATTTCTCGTTTTGTTATTAATAATTTCGTCTAAGTTTTGATTATGGTTTTGTCGGAGTTCAATATACGAGTTGAAATAGCGATACTGTGTATAATGTGTATAAATAACGTTACAAGATGTTTATGTAGGTGGAAATAAATTACTAAAAGTTGTGTTGTAAAGAAAAAAAAATAACAGGTAGATGCCAATCGGCCGTGTTAAATAAACCCTTTTTTTGCCTCTTTATTTTTCACGTGTCTAAAATCTCATTTAGGATTATTATTGTTGCAATGATTATTATTGTTTAGACGACTTATATTTGTTAAGCTAAAAATAATTAATTTTTAATTTAATTATCATACAGGTATATAATTTTGAATTTAATTATCATCTATAAATACGCTTGCACCTATGAATAGCGTGCGTCACGCTTGGTATCAAATATACTCAGTAAAAGAGAAAGAGAGATAGACATCGAGAGTAAAAGAGTAAGACAGAGAAAGACGTAGAAAGACTAAAAGAGTGCGACACAGAAAGGGATAGGAGGAAAATCATCATAGTTAAGACAGCTGTTTTGTAGCAAAGGTAGAGATAAGTACAATAGACGGGGGTAATTTTACTTGGATGTACCTGGTGAATGTGGAATGATCTATATATTCAATATATTACATACTCACTTAGTACAAACAACATTATGACATCTTCAGCTGTCTGGTCAAGAATAGCTACAACTTTATTACCTTCATTCTCATTTCAAATTACCTGTTCATTTAGCAGAAACAGATATTTTCAATGTTGCACCTAACTTCGAGCAAGCAAACTACCTACAAATGGGAAATTTAAACATTATTGATCACGCATCAATAATACCATACTATAAACATCATGAAATAGTTAAGTGCATTCAGGATATTAAGGGAAGTGATGTTTTGTGTGGTAGTAAACAATGTTTCAGACAAATTCTTCTAGTTGTTAGTAGGGCTCTTCTAGCTGCTGTAATAGACACTTGCTTGAAATGGCCTGATATATGGCATCATTTTCTGCAAATGAGGATAAGCCGAAATATGAGAGCAAATGATAATGAACAAGAGATTTCTAGATGACTTCTTCAATTTGGAAATGACAATCGTTCCAGCGCTCTTAATGACGTTCCCTCAGATTCTATTGATATTCACGCAGCATGAGTTTTTAATAGCTCAACTGTAGTAGAACGTTTTCAAAATGTTAACCCAAATTAATAGAACAAAGAATGATACTGTTGACTAAAAATAGGGGAATGCCTAATTGTAAGTGAAGAAATTCATAAGGCATTTCAAGAAGAATCCAAAACATATAGGAGCGCAGATTTCGTCTCGTGCTAAAGATGAAAAAACCCAGAAGCTCAATCTTATTGAGTTTGTAAAATTTCACCTTCTGGCATAACCTCCCATAGGCTTAACATGAAAATAGGTGTCATGTTGTTGCTACTGCGCAATCTGTCAATTGATTAATCGATATGCAATGAAACACGATGCAATATTACAACTTTACAAAAATGGTATACAGACGTCCTTAATTAGTTATAGCCACAAATTCACTATAGTACCCTGCGTAGAATCAATTTTAATCACAGTGAAGTACACGTTTAGTTCTCGTTAAATAGGATCCAATTTTCTGTACAACGTTCTTTCGCAATGACGATAACTGAAGTACAGTGGTAAACTTTTGATAAAGTGAGGATTTACCTGCAGTAACCAGTTTTCATTCACGGTCAGTAGTTTGTTGCATTTTCAGGAGCACGAGCGCAACAGAGGGTTAAGATCAGAGTCTTAATGATGAATAACAATGACATCCAAGGCACAATGCATGGTATTAGAAAATATATATATATATATATATATATATATATATATATATATATATATATAACGAAGTACTTATAATACAAATTACTTTATTCTATAGCCGCACTATGGCAACAGTAAAGCTTTCTAAGTTCTGGATGCAGGACTCGGTTTTCTCTGCATAACACTAACAGTGGACCATTGGTGTAGTAACTTCTCCTTTGCTTCTCAATAAATAATTATGAACCTATTAAGAATTCAATTCATTTGCATATGTTATCATGTAATCATAGCTTGTGTACATATGTATATATTATGAGACAACATTAGTATCTATTTATTTGTGAGCAACTTGATCGTATTTCGAAAATGCATATAATTCCATGCGTTTTTTGTTATCGCTCATATACTAAAAAGTCAGTGTAAATTGTTACCTAAATCAGAACGTTAATAATACAACTTTGGAATAAACTAGATACATTGCAAAAAATCTTTTTTATTGCCGTGTATCTCTAATGCACACATACATCTCCAGATTACATGTGACTCATGCCTCAGTTGAGAAAAATTATAAAATTAATTCTAATATTACTTTTCTTGTCGCGAGAATGCATGACACGTTCCTCCTGATTGTTGGGCGCATAAACCGCAACGACCTGAAACAACCACTGTTCACAGCAATATCGGCCACGATCAGCTCTCCGTGCCCACATGAACAAGGACTACCCTTGCACCCAAGGAACGTTAGACTAACAAGGAAATACTTCTGGCCCGCTGTTCTCCGTCGCTGAATAGACATTAAAGTCAGTAGACAGCACACGAGCATTGACTTTGCAAACAAAGTGTGCTCCCTGCATTGCGATTGCCAAAGGCCCGAGGCAGGCAGCCTTACCCCGATTGCTCAGGCTCCTCACATTCAAGCTAGCTAGCTTGATCAACATGATCTAAGCCTTAAATGCAGAATGGACGGAAATCTGTGGGTGTCAGGACCCAGGCTCCCTGAATCCAACTCTGTCGTCATCCAACCATCACCGCCGACGTCCGTCGTGTATGTTAGTTTACCTGCCCTATATACCGAGGGATGGAGTAATACGGGGACCCTTCATGTACGGGAATACGTCTCTGCACTTTTATAAGTGATACCAGGTACACCCCATGTCCCTGATGAATGTCATGACCCCAGGAGCCCGAGGGAAATTACGGGGATCGTCCGCTGATTTGCCATAGACAGAAGTCAGTTTGAACAGAGGAGCTAGTCGGGCTTTTTTGTGAGCAGACAAGTTATTCTCTAGCTCCCTTCTATTCACCTTGTAAATGACCTCTTCATTTTTCTTCTTTTCCTTTTCTTTGGCTGGTGGGGCGGGGGAGAGATGGACGTGTGAGGAGGGATATATATTGAACTGTAGAAGGAGAGGGGTACGGAGCACGGGAAGGGAAAGAAGGGAGGATCCTTGCTTTTGGCACTGCAACTGCTTCTCTAGGTGATGCAGGGACGGATAGGGACCTAGTTTTGTTCATCTGCCTATTTGCACGGCGTCCTCTTGTCTCAGCACCACTTCGTCTTCATCCTCCCAACGCATCTTTAATGATGAGGCAAGGTTTGGAGACATTTGCTCCAGCTCCATCTCTCCGTCTGGTTGCTGCTGCTGCTGCAGCTTGTCCTGTACTCTACGTTGTTCTTGTTGTTGCAGTTTTGGGGCTGTTTTGTTGCTTGTCTCTCCACCAACAACAACATTCGTCTCTCAAGGCACACCAATACATTTGGGATTTCCCCGAAAGCCTGTCGGTTGAGTGTTACATACAACACCATATCCCCCGTGGCAATTCCAGACTTGCTTATGATGGAAGATACTTCTTGTGCATGTCCGAATTTTGAAAAGAAGGCCTCCATACGATCTTCGCATATATCCACAGGCACCCCATTCACAGTAATTTTTGTCCGTCGGGTGCCCATGGTGTCTTAGCGTCTTTGTTGTTAGGTTGTTTCCGATGAGCTGTTTCACTTCTTGTTCTGGCGCCTTGGATCACCTGGCTAAAATATTTGGTGAGATTTTGAGGCTTTTTAAGGCTTCTTCACTCGTTTCCCTGCTGAACCCAATCAATTTCCGACAATTTGCGTCGGTAGTCAGTATGGAAATTATTTTTGCATTAACTGCATTCAAGGCTTCTGGCATCGTTAAAAATCATTAACTTGGACATATTGTTCGTATTTGACTCTTTGTCCATAGTAGAACGCTGAATCCTTATTTGGCATATTTTTCGACCAGGCAGTTTTTATTTTTTTGTTTTTTTGCGGTGATGAATATTGGCACAAAACCACCACATCTAAACAAATAAATGTTCGCCTTATATAAAATTGGATTCTTTTTAAAAACGAAAGAAAAAAATCTCACAAATAAAATAAATCGAGAACGTGGAAAATTAAAGACAATAAGCACAAAATAAACAACAATTAAAATAATACAAAAAAAGAAAATAAAACTGAAATAAAAACTGGAAGAACACAACAGCGAAACACACTGAAAGGAAGAAAAAATAAACAAATGAAAACAAGTACACACAAATACAAAGGAAAACTGAGAAATTCAAAAGTTCAAAAAAATTTAAAACATTTAACAATTTGTCAGCCAGGTGTAGTATCGTATGAAAATTAAATAGACAAGTATAAATAGAGAACAACTGGTGAACAGAGAGGCTATGCCTAGCAAACCCGTTTGCTATTCAGGAGTTGGAGAGCTGTACTACGACTACTACTACATCGATATATAACAAAAACATAACAATGGCGTCGACGATAGGATCGTTAAATTCGCTGGACGACCCAGAACATATACAAACATGGATAAGTACTTTTGCTGCATTTGCATGAGTGAAAATATTAAGAGACACAAAGACCTACGGAGGAGGGAAGAGATAAAGGATTTATTTCTTAATACCACTAGGTGCGAAGCTGTGAATAAAATTTCGACTATTTATTACCCGAGCGAATTAGAAGAAATGGCATTTGAAGAAATCATTAAAATTATAAAAACGAACAAAATTCCAAAGAAAATACTTTTAGAGACAAGACAAGCAATAAGTCCATTATACAACGGTGGAGTAATGGATATCGGCTCGGATTGAAGAATCAGAGAGCCGAGTTCGAATTCCATTCGAAACCATTACATTCATATACGTGCTAATACCCTTGGAAAAGGTCTGAAACCTCTTCTTCTCCCCCAAATGGGTAAATAGTAGGACAAACCAAGTTCTATAGCCTTGGATGGCAACTGGTCTACCGCAGTAAGAAATGACAACCTGCTGCGGGAAAAAAATCTGCTTCGTCAGTCATGTATCGAAAGATACATGATCGCCTAAGTCTGTATCACGCATGGCACATAAGTGAAACAATACTTATATAGATTGAAAAAACGAGCCAAGTATTGTGAATTTGAAAAAATGGGAGCACGGGAAATGACTATAGAAAATTAAGTAATCCTTCTCAGAATAATTAAAGACGAAAAATACTAGAATGTCTACAGAGTAGTAGCATGAGTTTGGAAGCTAGCGTCGAGTTTTTACAACAATTAGAGTTTATTAGAGAATTTAATAAGAAGAATTCGAGACGTGCACGAAACGCACGACCAAATCCATAATTAATTTCACATATTGTGGAAAAAATCACGTGAGAGACAAGTACAAATGTCCAGCTCTAGGAAAAATATGCTCAAATTGCAATAAAGGAGATCATTTTCAGAACCTATGCAAATACAAAAAAAAATAAAAAAGAGTACGAAGAAGAACCTGAAAATATTTACAATGAATACACATTAACTAAAGAAGAAGTAGAGAAAATTAAGGATAAATGGCCACATATTTACCATGCTAGTTAATACAGGCAGTGAAGTCATGTTTATACCAAACGATTTCTGGATAAAATTAGGACGTTGTAAATAAAAAAAGCAGCATCCAATTAAAGCAATTTGATGGAACGATAATAAAAACAATGAGTACATTTCAAGGCAATTTTAACCCCGACGAGAGTTTAGAAATATTTCCCATTACAGTTGTAGAAAGCGGAAAATGTCACAGATTGCCAGGAATTGATGTATTAAAAGTAGATACAGCGAGACTAATCAATTCCATAGAAGCAGAAGAAAATGAAATTGGATTATTAAAATTATATAAAGCAAGCATTCGACTAAAGGAAAATTATCACCCAAGATATAGCGTCAAGAAAACTTCCACTTCATATCCTAGCTTTGGTAGTAGTCAAATTAAACAAATTGATACAACAAAGCATACTAGAAAGAGTAACTGAAGCTGGTAGGAACTGGGCATCACCGATAGTAGTGATAAAAAACCTGACGGAGATTTAAGGATATATGGCAATTAAATAGGGGTAAATCACCAGATATGTTCAGATCCTATTCCTTTGCCAAATATCGAAACTGCGAGCCAGGAGTTAGCAAAAATTGGAATAATTTGCAAAAATTGATCTCAAGGCAACATAAACCCAATTAGAAATTGAAGAGAAATTTAAGAAAAATCACCACAATAGACACCCACCCCTATAGGCTTATTAAGATGGACTCGTCTACCGTTTGGGGTAAAGACATCGAGCAATATTTTTCAAAAAACAATTGAAAGAGTCTTATTACGAAAAATGAAAAAATAGATAATAATATACCAGGAAGATATAGTGTAAGAGCAAGAAATAAAGAAGAATTAAATTATCAAACAGAGCAAATTTTAGTGAGATTAAAAAGGCAAGCATCGCTGTAAACAAAGACAAGTTTAATTTTGACTGTAAATATTTAGGATATCAAATTTCAAAAGAAGACGTATCATCCGACGATAGACTAACAAAGAAAATAACAGAAATAGCTGACGCAACAAATAAAAAAAGAAGTAGAATCCTTTTGAGGGCGAACTATTTTTTATAGTAAATACATACCAAGATACAGTGAGACATAATAGAGCCATTACGCCAAAAAAACATTGAATTTAGCTGGACACAAAAACAAACTATCGATTTTGCAGAAATAAAGAAAATACTGGGGAACAAACCAATAATAAAAGTTTTTGATCCACAAAAAGAAGTAACGTTAACCACATACGCGAGTGAAAAGGTGATTGCTTCTCTTCTATCAAAAGAAGGCAACACTATCAAGAAGGTTAACATCAGAAGAAAATAACTACTAACTAATATTGAAAAAGAAGCACTAGCTATTGTAGGCAGCATCGAAAGGGCACGAAACTTTTTGATACGAAAAAAAAAAAACTCTTATTAAAATCAGACCACAAACCATTAGAATTCATATTTAACCCGAGAAAAGAATTGCAAAAAATCACATCCTCAAGAATTTTGAGATGGGCAGTGAAAATTCAGGCATTCGACTTTGACACAGTATACGTAAATGGGGACACTATCCCTCACGTAGACGCTTTATCAAGATTACAGTTCGAGAATGAAACAGAAGAAAATCAGGAAAATACAGAAGATAAAATAATACACCGGATAGAAACGGACGTTCTTCCTCTAAATAGAGTGAAAAAATAAAACAAAAGCAAGTCCCATTATTAAGCAGAATAATAGAATAATATATATATATATATATATATATATATATATATATATATATATATATATATATATATATATATATATATATATATATATATATATATATATATATATAGAGAGAGAGAGAGAGAGAGAGAGAGAGCAAATATTCGATAGCAGTTCGACCCTTTAAAGAAATAAAGGAGAAACTCACGATAGAATATGGCATAATATGCAATGGCGATACAATAGTAGCTCCACAAATACTGAGAAAGGACATATTAAAAGGAGTACTTAATGACGTGCATTGTGTCCTAATAGCAATACAAAGAAGTTTAAAGTTGCAAGCCTGGTATAAACTTAAAGCAAGCAAAAATTCACTCATGGCCCAAGGAAGCAGTGCCATGGGTTAGGTCCACATGGATCACGCTCATATAAAAGATAGGGGATTGCACTTAGTATTAGTGAACTCATATTCAAGATGGACAGAGGTTGTCAGATTAAAAGACAGAAAAGCCACCACAATAAAGCAAATACTAAGAACTATATTCTCAAGGAATGGAGTACCTAAGACAATAGTCACCGACAATGCATCTGAATTTTGCGATGAGAACTTATGTGCGTGGTTAAAACAGATTGGATGCATCCCATACAAGACACCACCTGATCACCTACAATTTAATGGCATTGCAAAAAGAATAGCACAAACGGTAAAAATGGGATTAAAAGCATTCTAACCACTTAATGAAAGCATAGAAGCGTATCTACCAAAAATGCTCCTCAGTTACAGATCCATTCCACACGCGGGAACAAAACTGAGGCCTTTGGCATTAGACGAATTAGAGAAATCAGAGCCCCCATATCTATGGCCTTATAATGAAAGAAAAGGTATAGAAAAATACAGGTTAATATGGAAGAAGCAAACTTCCTAATACAAAAATGACACAACATGAGAAAAAGGGACAACATATACTACCACATGCAAATTAGTTCAGAGGCAGAAACGAATTGGATGACGTAGAAATGGAAGATCAAGAACAAGAAGAGGTAGAAAGAAAAAAACTGAAATCATTTTTAATGAGAACAATTTCCATTTTTCCATTAAAAATATTAAGGGGTAAATGAGTAGAACCTAAAATATAAGCTATGTAGGAAAACAATATTTTTTAATGTAATTAAAACTTCATCCTGCATTGGAATACATTAATATTTATGAAGGGGTAAGAAAGGTAGGTAGCTCCAAATTTCATCGCCGAAATTTGATACCTAAGTAAAGAAAAGGATGTGAAATATTTATGAAACTTAATTTTATGGTCATTTTTCTGTTAATCGAGATTAGAAAGAATGGAAAATTTGTTATAACATTTATTCGTATATTTTAAGTAGAATTAGACATATTTATGTTTTAGAATGCAACTTAATTTTAAGCAGAATTTGACATATTTATGTTTTAGAATGCAACGTAATTTGTGTAAACACTCTCATCATAAATTATAATTTATTTTATTATTTTTGAGGATGGAGGTCATTAAGTCACGTGGATTTTAAAAATCTTACAAAACTAATCTACTTATCCGATTTTAATAAAACTTTTGACACTTAGGTAAAAGCATTCCTTTTTTAAACGCAATCACACCTCGATATTTTTATAGAATCTTTTCATGCGATTACACACCACTTTTAATTTTATTATTTTCAATTGTGTGTCAAGTTTTATCACATTGACATTTACACTTTTTAATGATAACGCAGTAAAACTAAATACAGAAAAAATGAAAATTCGGAATTCAAAAAGTTGATAAAATCTGTGAAAGCCAATTATGGCCCCTTTTGAAGATATTAAAAACGTATCATTTATTTATATTCTACTGCTACTGTCCGTAACAATATATTGTATTGTCATTTTTCCGAGATTATTTCTGACGTCTTCTATAATATCGATTTAATAATTTAAGTCTTTATTTCTTCATTCAAATATTTATCCCTCCTTGATTTTGTTTTTAAAGACTAGATGACTTTTATTTAAATATATACTGAGATATTGGGGAAATATTCTCTCAAACTATTAAAATCATTTTTTAAAAATTACACGACTATTGTTTAGGGCAACAGGACAAAAACACAGTGGAAAAAATTCCAACTTCTTATACCCAAACTGGACAATTTATTTTTCTTTTAATGTATGATATTTTTATTTATGAGACTGGGATTTTATCCACTTTTGAGGCTGCAATTTTATCCACTTTTGAGGCTGCAATTTTATCCGCTGTTTTTTTTTTTTTATGAATTCGTTGATTAGATATTATTAAGTAGAGATGTGCAGATTCGTAGTTTCTTTCCATTTGTTAGTTGTCATTCTCACACACTCGCCACATCACGGCGAAGAAGCAATAACTGAAAGAACAAATAAATGTATAACACCAACATTATTTTGTAATAGTACTTTACATGATTTGTAGAAGAATTAACCAATATATTCTTCTTCTTGTATCTACCGTTTCCTTTCAGAACGTTGGCGATCATGGATCTCCACAATTTCCTTGTATTTGTAGCTTTTAATAAAGTTTGTCTTTTCGTTATCTCTCTAAGCTCTGTTTTGCAATACATTTACTTAAGCTCACTAGGTCGGATATTCGTTGTTTTCCTCTGTTTCACTTTTCTTTAATATGTCCTGTGGTCTTAAATTTTCCAACTTCTTTTTTGCTCATTTTGTTCCCTAGAAGTTTCATCTGTTACTTTCTGATAAGTAGAAGTCTCCTTTTTTCCTATTTTGTCTAAATCTTCGATGCTCACACATTTGGTCTATTGTATTCTCAACATCCTTCTATAAAACCACATTTATGTTGCTTCATATCTCTTCTTCATACCTGAGTACATTGTCTAGCATTCATTGTCATATAGAAGGTTTGATTACATAAGCGTGCTTTACTATTTTATTTGTTTCGAAATAAATTTACCTGATTCTTAATATTTGCTTACCTGTTAGAAATTATCTTCACTATCCTAATGCAATTTACGTCCAAAATGAACCCTGGTAGGACCTCTAATTCTATGAGAATCGCTTCACTGTACAGGTTAAGTTCGGTGAGAAGAGACATCCATGTCTTACACTCGTTCATTTTGGTATATTTATTGAATTCATTTTCCAATCGTATAAAGACGCTTTGCTTCCTGGTTTATTGTAATGTTTATACCAATATGATAAGGCTACCAAGCAGTTGCAACAGTTCTTTGTAACGTATTTAACTCAAACGCTTTTTTAATATACAGATGGTCATATTACAGGATTATAATATATATGGCATAGGAGTAGATTATTTAATGTATTTTTTTAGATTAAATTAACACAAAGATAGTAGATAGTTCATGATCTCTCATATCTGCATGCAAGCTATTTAAATACTTGCAATTGTACATGTAAAACTCTTTTTCTTAACTTCTTCGTAAGCTTTGAGACTTCTATTTTGTAAATAGAATAGTTTATTCCATCCAGTTCTCAGTGAATATTTTATTTCTTCAAATATTAATCAGTTTCACTAAAAATATTTTATTACTTGAGACAAAAAAGTATTTTTTTAGCTTTTCCTTATAGTTTATATTTCATGTGGCAGTGTGGTGATGCAGAAATAAATAAAAATAAATAACAAGACTAAAATTTCACAATCTCTAAAAATAGACGGATAATAATAATAAAAAATACACAAAAAACATGCAAATAAAGTCATAGTTCGA
Source organism: Acanthosepion pharaonis (assembly GCA_903632075.3). Lineage (NCBI taxonomy): Eukaryota > Metazoa > Mollusca > Cephalopoda > Sepiida > Sepiidae > Acanthosepion > Acanthosepion pharaonis. The sequence continues at coordinate 3,034,243 of CAHIKZ030000324.1, forward strand.
CCAACCAATCAGAAATCTTTGACAACCAGGTTATAAGGCTACGAGCTAATGAGAGGCCTTTTCAAAGCGGATATATAGATGTGTATACCAACAGGTGGGAAATCAACTAAAACCCGTGTTGATAAATTAATTTTGTTCATTCTCCAATGCTGTGGTTATCATGCATACCTAGAGAGGAAATACAACATTTACACGACTAGCTGACGTGCTTCGACGGCTAATCGTTCCTTGCAACATTGAAAACAAGCATACTTTCATTCATCACATTGTCAAACGGCGGATACTCTCTTTGGATACATACATGCATGTGTCATACATACATACATACATACATAAAAAAACAGATGGCCACTCATATTCGTATTGAAAGCAATATTTCTTCTATTAAAAAAAAAAAAAAATTCTTCCGCAACAACAAAAGGCAATTATGTTGTAAAAAAATATAATATTGATTAAGGACCTTCATACTTAATAACCGAAATCATTCAGGTTAGAGTTTGATCCGGCAATACAAATATCACCGTACACACACAAATTGACCGCTCACCTAAACTAACTGATACGAGTCACCCTAGTTATGAAAATACATGTTTTGTTTTGTAAGTAAAATTTGGGATGTTGAGGTGCATTAATTCCAGTATAGACACAAGTAACTATCTTTCATAAAATTGTTCCATATTACTATTATTTTTTTATTTTTAAGAGATTCTTATTTTGAAGAGATTTTATATCACTTTTGCTTTATCAAATTCTGCCAAACAAATAAAGACTATTGTTATTTTCTGCCGTTTAAAGAAAAATTCTCAGTGGAACTTTTAATTGAAATGAAATTCAATAGAAATTAAGTGAAATTGTTTTTTTTTTTTCATAAGAAGTTTTAAAATTTTTAATTGATATATTTCGACAAGACATTAAGATTTTTGATGGTGATACTTAATATAAAGGCTAAAATAAGTTTAAATTTAGTACAGTTAAGTAAATAAAAAATATCAAATTGACAAAAATTCAATGTACAAGTAATACAGTGCCGAGTAACTTCAAAGTGATAAGATTATTCCTAACCATTGTGCAAAAGGAGGACACTGGATGTATGTGTGTGTCTATATATATATATATATATATATATATATATATATATATATATATATATGTGTGTGTGTGTGTTTGTGTGTGTGTGTAAAAACTATAACATAATGCTCATGGATATACATAAAAGGGACTGCAAACAAATGCAGAAAAAAACCTTTTCTAAATTTATCATTTTTATTTTATTTATTTCGATGCGATTAAAAAAGCATGTGAACTGGAGTATACCATACATTTTTCATAGAAAACGGCGAGCATTTATATCTAATATCTGAAAAAAATTAAAAAAAGACAAGAAAAATGAAACATCCACAACAAGAAAATTAAGAAAAAAAAAAGGGAAATAAATAAAATTCAATTGAATACAAATGTTATATTTCTTCGCCATCGGCTTCTCGAAGATTTCTCGCCAAACAGAATTGTAGCGTATTATTATGCATTACTTCAGGGCATATTAAAGCAGCGAGAACCCAAAGGGCATAGTACTATGATGCTTTTGCAAATTTTCGCGTTGGTTTTCTTCTCTAAAACACACTCACATACAAACATGCATATGTTTGTATTTGTGTGCGTGCGTGTGTAGGGAAAATCTATCTATCTATCTATCTATCTATATATATATATATATATATATATATATATATATATATATATATATATATATAATGGAAGAAATGAGTAATTTACGACTATTCTAGATTATTACAAGTAAGCAGATATATTCAGAATGCGTCAGGTAATTGATAACAATGTGTCATATTAAAAAAACATATTCAATAAAAAAATTAATAATTTACAAGTAAATTTGTATATCTGTTCACCTTTAAAACAGTAAAATTGATTCAATGAAAGTGTTTTCAGGTTCGATCAAGGTCTCGAATGATATTGCATGGCCGGATAGAGTGGTATTCGTTTGTGTTGGCCTTCATCGACACAACGAGTATTATGGAATCGCTGGTTGGTTTTCTTAAACTCGAACCATCACAATCAATGTGATATTGTGAGCCACACCGTGGAGCCATAAAGAGGGTCTGTTGTTCTTGCACATCCTTTCATTTTCAATTATCTTGCTATAAACAAGTGGATATGTTTGGCAGTAAGTGCCACAATTGTGTCATTTCATTTCCTGTATGAGACCTGAAACTACCATTCTAATGATGTCAATAAGTCTGAAACAGAACAGAGAATGTTTCAATTTGGTGCATATCGAGAACATTAAGTCGTCTTTAATTTATGAGCCGATAAAAATCCCCGGCACAAATTCTATATGGAAAAGGAAACACAAACACATATATATTGCTTATCCTTATAGTAGTATAGTCATATATTTTCAAGTTTTTACTCATAGCATTCATTTACAAAGCGAACACTTTTATATGCGACATGAATATATACATAAAATTATAATGATCTTCCAAGCGCAGCATGATGTGGCACAATGCCAAAAGGAAGTGGCAACCAGTGAGGATCGAACTCACTACTCAGTCGTAATAGTTCTAGCGAGAGAAGATTGCCAACCATTCATGTATTTAAAATATAAAATTCAGTGTTGCCGTTTCTTACGATTAACTGTAAAAGACACACACATATATATATATATATATATATATATATATATATATATATATATATATATATATATATATATATATATATATATATATATATATATATATATATATATATATATATATTTTAGTTTTTAGTCGGCTTTTTATTACTACAAAAGACAATTTTAGTGGATATATTTTTTAATTTTGAACACTAAGTATTAGATCTATCAATGGCTCACATTTTCACAGGCGGATATACTTAATACAATGTTTCAAACATGGCTGTCTATTTTAACACGTGTATCCACTAAGACAAAATTTGAAATTATATATATATATATATATATATATATATATACGTAGCTGTGTGTAAGCGTGACCTCATGTTTATTCAAACGTATCTAAGAACGAACTCATTCTTGTTCCAATGTAAGGAAATATATCTATAAAATACACACTACACGGATCGTAACATGTATTTGTTAAATATATTATCGTTGTTAGAGATAGTTGTAAAAATATGCGCATAAATATGACTAAAAATGGTTTTAGTCATTTAAGTTACATAGAAATGTTAGGCTTGCAAAAATGAGTGTATGTGCCTGTCTATGAGAGACCAAAAAAGTCCGAGCAGGCAAACAATTTCTAGAACAGAATATATATATATATATATATATATATATATATATATATATATATATATATATATATATATATATATATATATATATATATTTATTATTTGAGAATCCTGTGATTAATATACAAGTCTGCAGAAAATCTCATTATCGTGCTAGCGGATATGACAACCCCTGTTCAGGGGCATGTAGCGTACAGTTCAGGATATAGAAATATACCCCGCGGCCAAGCAGCTTTCCCAAAATCGCCCAGCAGCAACATTCCTCAGTCAAAAATGTACATAGATCTGCTGAGAGTTTCAAAGTTTACTTGAAGTAAACTATTTTTATCCCCACATGCATATATATATATATATATATATATATATATATATATATATATATATATTGACACATACGCATATAAACAGTTCCGAGTCGGCCAAGAAATTGCTACACAACAAAATGTTTTCGATGTGCTTCTAGCTTGGCCAAACATACATACACACACACACACACACACACACACACACATATATATATATATATATATATATATATATATATGTGTGTGTGTGTGTGTGTATAAATAGATACATACATAGAGATTAAAAATTGCTTTTATATGTATATGATATTGAAAAACAATTGCTTATTAATATATAAGATATTAAAACATATTAACACACACATACACACACACACACACACACACATATATATATATATATATTAAACATGGATTAAATTTTTTATTTTATTTTTAATTTATTTTGTTTAAACTCTATTTTTGATAGATACTCATATTCGAGTAGAAGCTCTGTTTTCTTTTTTAATTAAACCCTATTTTTTATCCCACTACATCTACACAGTTACGGACGTTTTGAGAATCGACAGAAAGTGTATGTTCAAACGCATTCTTCGGACTTTGTTTGACCGTTAGTGCTACGTGGCCGATCGGTTAGGCAAGTCAGATAAAAAGGACTGTTCCCCAGATTCGAATCCTTCCGGAGAATGCATATTTTTTTCTTATTACTCGAACATCAAGCTAGTAGATGTAGCTAGATAAAAAAAATACTATTTACAAAAAAACGAAACCAAAACTGAGCTTCTCCTTGAATAAGTGTATCCACAAAAATACCATTTAAACAAAATAAATCACGCACACGCATACCAGGGGCGATTTTAGTCATCAATTTTTGTCAGACTCATTACAATCTTTCAGAAAATATACTATTGGCATAAGTTAAATGCTAAAATAATTCTTTTACTCTAAATATAATATATAATGTTTAAATATCTTTTTGCATGAAATAAAAAAAAGAAAACTCATGTTACTAATTTAATATTCATTAAAATAATTCTATAAAAATAAACATTTATTTTAAAAAAAAAATCCATACATGTAAGTAAAAAAACCGCGGACAAATTTTCTATTTATTACCACCATTCCTTTTTTACTGTATTATGCCCTGGTTATCAAATCACTGATGACAGAGATATGAAAAGTTGTTGTAGGATCAGGAAGTTGAAATGTATATTTCACTCACTAAAGCTATGAATAAGTCAGGGATATTGGTTTTGCATCAGTGTGCGTGTGTATGTGTTTGTGGGTGCATACATAAATCTAATTAGTGTGTTTATTATCTCTGTCTATGATTTTTTAGTTTAATTTAACGTACGTATATGATCAATGTCGCTGACTGACACATTTCGCACTACCCCAGTCACATTCCTCACTGCAATCTTTCAGTCAACGAATTAAGACTGCCTCTTGCTTTGATTTTCGCGGAATTTAGTTCGAGCTACATTTAATTTGCACTTTTTTAATTGATACATTCCACTTAAATCCTATCTTGTACGTAATAAATTATTTATAATGCACATTTGAAAAGAATAGGTTCAAATAAAAATGTGCTCTAAAAACTAAGGCACACAAGTCATTAGAGATTTTTAAAAGATTAAGTATAAAATTAAAGCAATGTATTGTCGATTAAGTATATCTCAAGCTTGATAGGGCTCCTATTTACGCAGCCCGACTAGCCACGTTAAGTTTCTTTAATTCTTTTTTTTATTTACCTTCTTTGGGTTTTTTTTTTCTTTCTTCTTTATTATGAACACAATCAACGAAATATATTTCAGTCAATATTTTGAGGCATGGATTTAAAAAAAAATGAATTTTGGATCCAGCTGATGTAAAAAATTAAAACGATGCGCTACAATAGATTTGTGTTGCTTTAATAGATATACGAGAATGTTGATTACATAGAGCTGAGCCTGAAAAGCCCGACCCCGTAGTCGCCACTGGGGCATATCTAAATCCATACATATATATATATATATATATATATATATATATATATATATATATATATATATATATATAAGAGAGAGAGAGAGAGAGAGAGACAGCCAGAGACAGCCAGAGACAGAGAAAGAGAGGGAGTGTGTGCTGTAATAAAACAATAACATCGCTACGTTGAGGAACAAAATCCCGAGACAATGTCTTTTTCCGATCCCAACTTCTTCAATTCTATGTTTAATCATTCTCTTTCCTACATATACTCATAAACTGCACTTCTTACCTCCTCCTTTTACCCTCATACAACCACCTCATTCTTTATCCCTCTACCTTAAGTGTATTTTTCGCCTTGTATTGAATGAAACGGCAGGAAATCATTCACATAACCCTTCAATATTTGTGAGTTATTTAATTCTTATTCTTCTGTTACAAATGGACATATAAAATATGAAGAAAGTTGAAATAAATAATAAATGAGCCCAACAGTGGCACACAGTCTTTCATTGATATATAATTAACATTTTAACAGCAAAAAGAATTTATTAATATATTAATATTTGCTGATGAATTATTAGAATGCAAATGAATATGATGCAATAGATTTGAACTTTTCTCCCTTCTAGTAGATATTCCTTCATTCCTTTTAAAATGAATGCTAACAGTAGAGTTTAGTTTTGTACGTTTCACGACTGGAATTAAATGTAGGTTAACAGTAAGGAAAGTAGCCGTCATAGTTGAAATATAGAGCCTTAGTAAAACCTGGTTAATGAGGGGGAAATCCAGAATGCTATATCTAAATAATTCCAAGTTAAACGAATGTCAACACAGTGTAAAACCTCAATAGAAAAGGAAGGAACCCAAGTCTCAAAAGAAAATACGTTGAGTGTCACAACTAAACATAATGTTGATTTCCTTTGTCAAAATACATTCTAGCAAACTTTATATAAGGCTTGCCTGCTTGGAAGACGACCAAATGCAATCCTAAATGCTCTCGGCCAAGCTCTTAAAAACACGCCTAGTTAAGTATTTTGGACATGAATTTTTGGCAAGATGAAACAAACCTTGAGATTCTGTCAACCAGAGCTGTTGCTTTTGAAGCGTAAACAAACGTGAAGCTTCCAACTGACTGTAAGTAGAATTCTGAAAACCATAAATACAAAGCAACTAGCGCAATGTAATATTTATGTAAACAGAAGATTTAATATTGACTGGACAATACATTTTTCCAGCTTTTTTAGCAATGTAGCAGAGATTGATTCTATAGCCAAAAGGCCAGGTGATGAAACCTGAATTCGTCCCATTACCTCGAAGTTAAAGTTAATTTCATGACTCGGAAACATGCATCGTCACCGACTACCCAAAATCAAATTTCAGCATTCAGCATTGAAATTTATGGCAACTGCGTTTTGGAATGCTAAAATTTTGCTGCACATAGATATCATACCGCATAATTAGATAGTGAATGCAGTCTTATACATTGGCGTTGTGAACAAGCTCAGGGAATGTATCCCTTACAAAAGGATTAGGAAGGTTACGTAAACCTGTCATCTTACCACACGACAAAGCCAATCAACACTGGTTCAATCTGACAAAAGAATGGCCCAACAATAGGGTTTAGATATTTTATAGCTTACACCACATCACAGTTAAAATTATCTAATAATACATTTATCAAGGCGCGGTTGTATATGCTTATGCTGCAGAAACGTAATGGTACTCCAGACGCTTGTCTCCATCTTCTTTGAAGAGACTTTTTACGCGTTCGTGTATCCATCGTAAGCTTTATCATCGCAAAAACTGTTTGGGGACAGAGATTATGTATAGCTATATAATTACATAGATTTTAATTAAAAACCTTTTTTATATTTTGTGTACAGTTTACTTTCTTCATTCAAGTTATATATCCTTCTGTCGAGGATCTGTGTGCAGCGTATCGGCTACAGAATGTGGTACCGGCTTGCAGGTTTCAAATTCCCGTTTCACCTTTTGCGATTATATACACAAAAATTAACTTGAAAACGTATGAATCCATATTTTATCCCCATCCTCCAGGTTAAATAGCAAGATAGACCAGTTGGCAAGAACCAAGGAAAAGGTAATTGAAAACTACTCCATTGTCTTTCCACAGATTCCATGTTATTTTACAAATAAAGAAAGAGCATCTGTCGTGCCTTGACAACTTGTACCCAGAAGAACATAACATTTACATTAAAAAGTATCATCTGTTGAAAGTCATAGCTCTGTGTACGGGCATAGCTGCCTCTCTGTAGACATAAATCCCAACATTTCTAAATTCCACTTTTAATTCATTACTTGTCGATTCGTAAATGTTAAAATATGTCTGTGATTTCAATAAATCCCACTTTGTTATGTTCCTTGTTAGTTTTATTTTTAATATGAGAACTATTTAATGAGTAATGAAATAGACTTTTCTACAAAATCTCATTCTTTGCTTATAGCTATATTTCACTCTGTTTACGTCATTCAAATTTCATAGATATTGGAAGTTAATGTGTACAAATGTATTACAATTTATGTAAGTCTATATAAAAATTATTCCATAATATCAAAGTACTAGCAAAATCAAACAATACGAACCGACTTATGGTCCTCGAATCAATATTAATACAAAATAAAATCAACTATTATAAATAAAACAATTATAATTTAAGAACCCGTATCCTCAAATGCATATAGAATGCATAAAAAATGATAAATAAATAAAATAAACAGACACCCACGTCACACTTCACTTATATCTTTACACTCTTTGCCTACGTAACTACACTTACCTGTCCGACGGAACTCATATCTGTCTCTACCTACACTGATGATGATTTAAGAAAATCGAAAGATTGGACTATATTTCTTCTAAATGAACTTTGAACAATTTCTGACGGAAATTTCTCCTTATCTGAAAAAAATTATTCGTAATTTTGAAAAGTCGATCAATAAAATTATTCGACACATAACGTCTGATGCCTTAAATAAAATTGTCTTAAATAAGCATTCCTAAAACTATTATGTAATAGAGAAACTCCTAATAAAACATAGAGGCTTATTAATATAAGTCGTTTCAAAATGTTCTGGAAACTTTAGAATTCTGTTTCTGAAAGAATATTTTCCATCAATTTATTTCAATTTTCGCATGTGCGAATATTCACGTGTAAAGCATATATATATTGGCAGATATCTACATAAACGTGTCTGTAGGCGAGAGAAGCAGAATGTAATACATTCCTGTAAGCTCACCCTAGTAAAATTATGTATGCGTACACAGAGATCAGTAGATCAATAATACATTTAAAATACACTATTCATGTTTTACAATGAATTTAATCATAAACTGATTATAGAAAACATAGGAAACAAATTCATTTTTTAAATTCTTTTCAAAAATAACGTATTACATAATAAATTAACAGTTGGGAATTTCACATATCAATTGCTGATTAAATATAAGTCAACTGGCAAAAGAAAAAGAAGCTGCTAATATTGGATCTTCATCCTTTGAGAAAATATAGATAAGACGAAACGAGTAATCGTTTAAGTTTTCATTTTTTTCAACCATTTTTCGTTTTATATGTTTAATACTATATCGATTTTCCGTTTAAAATTATGAAAAACTATTATTATTTCTGAATATCTTCATCAATATTAAATTCCAATCATTTGTTCAAACATTTTGGGAAGTTTCCTCTCGCGAAGGAAAACAATTTTTCGATATCCACAGAAAATAACATTATTTCCTTACATCGTTGTTAGATGTTTATCCTTCTTATTAAAGACAGATCCGCCCAAAATATTTTGTACGACGAAATGTAATATTTAAGCAAATAGACTTATAATTGTTTACTTTATTTTAAAAGTGAATTCGATAAAACTAAGTGCAATTGAAAATTCAAATTTTAATTTGTTTATAGCACGTGAAATAATACATTCTTTCTTGAGCTCCTTCATTCTTTCAACGGTGTTATTTATGGAAAACATATAGGATTGAAATATGTATGATAACAATGATTTTATAAACCATTTGACGAAACAGCAAAATAACTTTTGAAATATATGGATGTCATATGTTAGTTGACCAAAGTATTCCATTAATGGATATTTCCTTTATTTTAGTGTTACCAAATGCTATGTTTTCAGAACATTTCTCTTGCTGAAATGGTGCGATTTCATTCCATGACATGACCATCCAATAACCTCCATATATATATATATATATATATATATACAACACACATATATATATATATATATATATATATATATATATATATATATATATATATATATATATATATATATATATATATATATATATATATTCAATTAAATAAGTAGTGCAACTAGCATTCGCCAAGAAAACATACGTAAAGCATATATTTCAACCTGACGATTTCTAGTTGCTTGAAACTCTTGGTCTAATCTATTTTTTATTTGCTTCCATATGTGAGCTTTTTGGCATTGACCCCTTGTACTAATTGTAAGCAATTTTATGCATTAGTTTATTTTCAAAATTAATTTAAATTGACAGGGAGGATTTTTTTACTTTTTTGGAAAAACAAATGATTTCATCACTATTCTTAGCCGTCGTTCATTGCAATGTAATTCTGTTTATAAAAAAAAAAAAATTCTTCCAAACTTAAAATTTTCTTTTCTGAAACATTATTTGAGGACTGTTAGCTGATTTATAGTATAATTAATCTGATTTGAAACAAATATTATTTACTTTAAGTTCAAAATACCGCAAAAATGCATGATTTAACTCGGCCGTATCTGTTTATTTAAAATGTTGACATATGGATGTTTATCTAATGTTTTTCTACCGTGGCTATATATGTAAAAAATAATATAACGAATAAGACTATAACGTGAGCGCCTTTTTATATAATTTTTAAGTACACAGTAATCTTTAAAAATTTGGAAAATATTCTCCGTAATCTAATGGTTTATTGATACTTTGGCTTTAAATTTACTATATCGCAATTATTTTGTAATACGTTTCTATATGAAAATCTGCATATACAAAAATAAGCAGGTTTCTACACATACAAAAATATCAAAATTCTTTTTAAAATATTGGTGTTTGATTTGTACTAAACTTTTCAATTTATGATTGGTAAATATAGTTTTAATTAATAGGGGTCAAATTAATGCAGAAAGTAAAGAGACTTGAAACCTTATAAATTATATTAAATAAGAAAAAATGCAAACAATGTTTAGAAAAATTCATTATTCATCGACAGAAATGTTTTCTTAAGAGAATATTATATCTTTTTCATAGTCATAAAGGAATTAACAGCTTTTTCGAAATAAGGAATGTCTTTTTTTGCATTTTTTTTTTACGATTCATGGCAGATTTACGGTAAATGTGTTTGTCTTATGAAAGAGAATTTATGTTTTAAATTTTCCAGTGAGTGAAAATTTAATTACTCGTAATTTCATAGGATTAAATAAGTGTGAAGGGAGGGGTAAAAGATGTAAAAAAATAAATTATATTTACCATGATTTTGTAAAATTTTGTAAGAGTTTCCAAATCAATCTTTTTCACCGCAAAAAGGAAGCTAAAATTTCCTATACTAATCTTACTATGACCCAAAAAAACAAGATTTTTAACCAACATATTTTCGATAACTGATTAATTTTCTTACAATATCTGAGCTTTACAGATATTTTGTTTTCTAAAAAAAATTATATCCTCAACAAGGGAAAAATATCTGAAAAATGAACATTGCTCATAACTATGCTCATCGGAAGGATTCATAAATTAAGGTTATATGAACATTAAAAATAAATATGTATCTTATTAATTTTATGATTTTGCGGAAACCATAAGAACAGTGTTGGTCAAAGTAGATATTACTTTAGTAAATTTAGCCAAAATAATGATTTCTAAATGTAGTCATATTCCCCAATCAAAGAAACGATTGACACTTCTTCTTTTTTATCCTTACAAGATTTCATTAATTTTCCTTGTTTATGCTGTCAAAAATTAAACGAAAATTATCTGGCAAGGTAAGGTCACAGCAATGTACGTTTTAAAAGTGCCTGTCAACTTATTTCTAGCTGATTTAATGAACCTGAATGACAAGTAGGACGAATGCTGAGACATGCGATAACGAAGTGTTGATTGGTTTCCATGAAAAAACAACTGCTTGGCTGACACCCTTGAACTATATGATTGGAAATACATTTTGTTGTACGCAACATAACCTGCTGTTAGAATGTTATATATGTTTAATGCAAATATTATAGATTTTCATGATTTTGTTATAAAATATTGAAAATACTTTATTGACAATATATGTTCGTGAAGTTTTATGAGTTCTATGCAATTACTATATAACAAATTGAGAAGTCCTACTAAATAAAAAATCGGGATTCCCACGGGAATCGAACATGCATCACATTTTCCCAACAAAGGAACCCTTTTTCAGCCAAAGTATGCCCCTATGGAGTCATCCTTATTGGCTGAAAACTGGTTTCCCTGATGGATAAAAAGGGATGCCGGTTGGACGACTGTCAGAGGCACAGTTCGTCATTAGTAGGACTTCTCAATTTTGGCCACTTGTTATTAATTTCACTGTTTACAAAAATGGATAGCAACTCAAACACGTGTATCCACTAAAATATCATTTATATTAATAATAATACATATAATATATATATATATATATATATATATATATATATATATATATATATATGTGTGTGTGTGTGTGTGTGTGTGTGTGTGTGTGCTCTTTGTATTCTTTGATACTCACAATTGAAACATATTTGTTTATAAAAACAAAATAATTATGTCTGGCTAATAATTTCCTTAACTATATGCATATACGTACATGTAAGCAGGAATGCACTCAGAGTGAAATGCATGTAAACTTACTAAAGTATTCCCAGTTGATAGATAAATAAATAAGGATAACTTGAAGGTGGAATACAATTAAGAGTTGGAAAATACATATGCTTGACTTGGAAAATGACAAACTTTACATGTTTCGTTCACACTGCAGAGACGCAAACCAAATTATACTAATTGGGCCATTTCGTTACTTCATTATTAATGATGAGAGAATGAGGTCTTGCTTGTTTGGCTCTGGAAACGTCAATATTGTGAGAGTTATGAGTTGTAGGGTTTTTGGTGGTGTTGGTGGTGGTGGCATCTAAGTAAAGAATTCGCGCAGCGACCTGGTGTAAGACAAAGAATGAATATGGAGAAGGTTTTATAATAAGCAATTGTTTGCCTCTCTATAGCAACAATGCACCAGACACGCACACACACATACACAAACTATAACACGCTAACACATGTACCTCGATGTTTTTTTTGTGCGTGAGTCTACACCTTGGTGAATGAGTGTGTTTGTACATATACTAGCTGGTATAATAATTATGATGTTGAGATGAAATGGAGAATATACAGACTTTCTCTCGCACACAAAAACATTTAGATTAACAATTTCTATATTTATGGAGGGAGAAAGCTCAATATTGTGGATACATACTCTCGACACATTGTCTGATGATCACATAAGGCATGAAACTAACTCACTTTGCAGTGTGGATTTCATGTATACATTGATATGAATAACAGAATATTCCATCTTCCTGAATTAATTATTTCACATGTTAATATTGTCTTTTTTGTAGTCTACAAATTTAGTCATATTCACCTATTTATCTTTTATATCGTCTACTATTTTAGATTTAACAACATTGCAGTAGTTTATTTCTTTCTGGAAATTATCTTTGTTAGAATATTGCATTCCAATTTTATATGCACCTTTTTAATGAAGGAAAATATATTTTCTGTTAGATTAACAGTTTGAGAGGTTTAGTTAAATTTGTATCTTTGAAATATTTTTTATCCAGGTCGCCCAATATCAGATTTTGGTCTGGATCTGAGTATGTTTCCATTTGCAACACAAAATTCTTAAAATACTTTCATATTGGTCAATTCATTTCTTCTTTGAATATTGCATTCAAGTTTACTCAAATATCTTTTTGGGACAATCTTAAAGCCAGTTTTTCTCGTCCCTATCTCCGCATTGTTCTGAATTTATTCTGTTTGATTTTTCCGTGATCTCTTCAAATTGTTTTATCTCTTCAAATGTTACGAAATTTACATAATTGTTTTCCTATCCTTCAATAATTTTAAAATATCTTATTTTTCTTTTGAGGGTATGATATTACGACCAATCGCAATGTGAATTAAAAGAAAATCCGTAGAATCTTATAATGAAACAATTTATTACAAATATTTCTTGTCTCAAGAGATATTATAATTGAATTTAAAAGATAAATATATAAATATACTGAAGATTTCTTATAAGACTTGTATTGCATAATAAAATCTAACGGGACGAAGCAAAATAAATATTTTTAATCAACACTTTATTAGAGAATTAAAAAATAAACTAAGATGTTAAAATTAAAACAAAATCTATCATATTCTGTTGTTTCTTTCCAGGTTTTTGCCAGATGTCATATAACATGGCGTAAGTTCTATTTTGCTATTAATTCCACTAAACCTGAATTTGCGATAGAAAGTCCAAGATTCGCACTCTATGTCATTTATTTCTACATTGAGATTCTAAGAGTGGTCTTCAATGTATGAAGTCGTGCACACCCATGTTGCAGTAGTGTTTTTTCTCTATTGATCAAAGCGTATCTTTTCATAGACATTATGTATCCTGTCCAGCTATGTACAGAAAACGATTAGGTTAATAGATCGAAAATCTGGCACTATTTCAAGAGTCCAATGAGAATGAAATCCCGAAAAACAATAATCATTTTATTTTAGAATCCTCATTTTTGTGTCACATGTCTTGTGTATTGTCGATGAACGTGCTGTGTGAATCTTCATGGCATTTGGAAAATGCATATCTAACGGTTTCCAATAATATTGCATATATCCATTAAACAATGCGTTTGCTTTTCTCAGATCACATAATGAATCTTTCTGGATATTTTCTAATATTTAAAAGCCGAATAAAGAATCTTTCAACAATCCTACATATTCCGGAAGTATTAGAGTATGTTTGGTCGCTGTCTAGTAGAAGTTTTGTTTTACCCCATAATGATTACAAACAAATGGTCATTTAATTCAGAGTTTTATTTCAAGGGCAACATCCCCACTTTTTAAAAATTATAAACCATTTTTGTGAAGTCCTGTCAGATATTGATTATTTACTTCAGCTAGGCAGATTAACACCGTTTGCAGCATGGATTAAAATAATGACTTACCAATGTGAATATCTTTATCCGGCATTATATCATGTGATACAGAATGTGAAACTGTGAATGTTACTGATAACGATACGTGTAATAATATAATGGATTCATATACATATACTTTCGATAAACATATGAAACGTAATTATTAGTAAATATCTGCAAAAGTACAATTGGTGCTTATATATGCACACACACACACACACACATAAACACACACACACACACACACATATATATATATATATATATATATATATATATATATATATATATATATATATATATATATAGGTATATATATATATATATATGTAAGAAAGGCAAGTAAAAAAAAATATCCGCACTTTCGCTATAACATATATTTAGGTTTGTCACACTGATTGTGCTCATGCGTGCTTATAGTTGGCTCTATTGTGGTCACGTAATCGAAGTCTGAGCTTGATCGCGCCAGTTTCTTTTATGCTGCTTTTACAGTGTAAACATGACCGCTACGCTAGCAGTGTACTCCAATGAGAAACAAATAGCAGTGACACGATTTCTCCTGTCGAAATTTTTGTCAGGGACTGAAATTCATCAGTGGCATTTAACACAATACGGCGGCGGTGTACTACCGCGTAGATGTGTGTATGAATAGATCAAGATGTTTAAAAATGTCTGGAGAAGTATGACGCACGGAGAAGGAGCCGGATATTCGTTAAGCGCCACTACTGACGAGGAAATTAAGCAAGCTCGAGAAAGGATAATGGCGAACCGGCGAGTTATTATCGAAGAAAATTTTGATGTTGTATGAGAATACACGTCCACATACGGCCGGCCAGACCGTCGAAAGCATTAACCAATTGGGTTTTGAGGTTCGGGAACACAACTGCCTACAGTCTAGATCTCGCATCTTCTGAATATCATCCCTTTGACTGACTCAAAGATGCGTTACATGGTCGTCGATTTCCTACGGATAAAGTGCAAGTATTAGTGCAGAAATGACTGCACAACCAATAGAAAAACCTTCTTCTTGGGGCGGGGGTATACGCAAGTTTGTGGACCGCTGAACCAAGTGCATCGAAAAGGAGAGAGAGAGAGAGAGTATATAGAAAACGACGTATTTTGTGTAAATAAATTGAAAAAAAAAACAAAGTGCGGATAATTTTTTTTTACTTTTCCTCGTATATTTTTCTCCTATTGGGTGCCTCACCTTGTTCGCTGGGGTTGCAGAAGGGTTACACTCCCCGCCAGTAGAGCCACCTCTTTGTCGTGTGTGGTGATTTGTCATTCCTGAAAGTGAGATCCAGGTAGCTAAGAAACAATCCAGTTTGCCCTTTATCTAGGTTAGATGGGCAGTCGATAAAGTCTAATACTATCAACAAGCTGGTCATCGCAGTCCTTGTCAGACATCTATCACACAAACCTTAACTAGCACCAAGAAAAATTGAAATCACTACATAAAACGCATAAACTTATTTAGAAGGCAACACTCACCTAGATGGCTCTCCGATGCGAGTAGGTTACACGGCTTACAATGAATACACAATTCCTATGCACAATATGAAATACCAAAGAGACCTCACGAAAACCCGAAAGCATAGAGCGAAAAAGATCAAACAAAATTTCCAACATTCATTGTGTTGGAATCCAATGAAAATAAGCCGATCACAAAACTGTGACCATTCTTAATAGAAAAGATATTATCAAACAACATACTCCATAAAACGATAAAGAAATATACAAAAATAAGACACTTCTAGTTGACGTCGCAGAAACGATCCTGGGGATAAGGCAATTCTGCGACATTAAAATTAAAACCTACCCACACCAATTCTTAAACTTCTCTAAAGGAGTAATTAACAGTTCAGAAGAATTGAAAAACAAGAATTTCATAAAACAAATTATGAAATGAAAAAAATAGAAACCAAATATAAAAGACATAGCCAAAACACTAACACCTACATCATAACATTCATAAGATCTTATTTTACTTTTTAAAAGCACACTGACTCGTTCAGATTTCTCGAATTAATGGATATTGTTTTTTAATCCGACATATATTTATTACTTGAAATATATATATATATATATATGTGTGTGTGTGCGCGCGCGCTCGCGTGTGTGTTTGTCTGCATGTATGTAATTTCACATGATTAACGTGAAATGAATCATAAGTGTTAATACGCCGTTAAAAACATCTTCTGTAACCTTACCTGTTGGATGCATGGAAAGTTTAAGGATGAAGACTAAAAAATGAATCGGGAGCTGGCAATGGCAAAACATAAAGGCCGTTTGGGTCCTGATTATTTAACGGTTAAAGAAAGCTGATAGATTTTACTGGGAATTTAATTGGCTGAAATTCAAAATGAAAATCTGTTGAAATAAAGGTTAGTTTTGGAATGAATATCTCTCCTATTTCTTCTTACACAATTGGGGATCGTTGTTTCGATGATATATCGGGAATCTACTTGATAATTATACGAGTTCGCTTTCATAATACTTGAGGGTCGATATTCTTGAGAATCATAGCGAATAGGCCAGATTTTGGTTGCACCACATGATCTAATACAATATAATTTTTGGGGGGCGAGTAAGAGATAATAAATCCCACTTTACTTTATTATTATTAACTATTTTACACCCAGTTCCACAGTTTGAACTTGAAGCTTGAAATTGATATTATCAGCCTAAATCAGTTAAATGAAACTGAATGCACTTGAACAGAAAATGAACATCTCACTTTATTTTATCTCAGATGTTTTACTGTAGCCCTCAATTTCGTTTGGCAATTCAAATGCTCTGCTAGGCCAACCCCCCATTGTCGACATCGCAGTTAGATATTTTGTGAGTATACACGACAAAGAAAGAGATCAAGTGGACGTATCTTTTAAGTGTAACATGACACAGGCACACGGAAAAATACACAAACTGCTAGCCTCCAATATCTATCCACAAGTAATTCTCACTCTCACTCGCTCACTCACTCATTCACTCACTCATTCACTCACTCAATCTTTCTTTCTCTCTCTCACAAACATATTCTTTCACTCACTAATTCGTCATATAGATCTGTACATATTTGTTAACATTATTTAATTAATGCATAGATTTACAATTGCCGAAATTGGAAGGTACACTGGAATAGCAAAAGAAGTCTTTCAAAAATTAAGCAAATATTAAGAAACAGGAAAATTCTGTTAGAAACATAATGCTAAGTTCCAGTTATGCATGATTATAGGTTTTATACATCAACAGAATGCTTCATCTTTTAATGATCATGCTGTAAATTTAAATTAATTTACGTGTGTAATTTCAATTACACAAAACATGCCTATAAAGGCATGTTTTGTGTATTTAAATTAGTATCTATGTAAAAAGAGCCTTCGTTTTCTTTTGCGAGCTAAATTAATATGTATGCGCACACCCGTGTGTTTGCGAATATATGAGTGTGATCTGACCTCAGTATGCTTCGAAATGAACCAATCAATGTCTATATATTAATTTCCGTGTAAAGCGACGAGTGTTCTTAATAACAGGAGAGAAGAGTTGAGAACTGTCAGGGGAAAACAAACCGTCTTGTAGAATCTAAAAATGCCACCGTCTTCCATTATAATAATTTCTACATCTATTTTTCTCTGATTAGGAGGAATGGAAGAGACAGTATACTGGTCCCACAGCGTTGAGCAGTGCTTCGCTTACACGCGACTGTTCGTTTCTGTGGAGATATCAACAAGAGACACTTCGGTGTCAAGACAGCGCCAGAAATGGCTCCTTTCCTTCTTTCATCTTTTTATCCCAACACCAAACCAGTCCTATTCCCCTACCGTCCGGAGACACAACTCACCCTGATTTTGCATCTTGCTCTCATTTTCTTCTCCTGCACCTTGATCTCTCCTATCCTAGCTGTCATTTTTGCTGTCATCGCTTGTTAACTTGAATTTTGTCGTTGTCAAGCCTGTCACGAAAAATACACGAACGCCAATGGTCGTCGCCCGTTCGCCTATCCATCGGTTCACCATCAACTCGTCTCTGTAAGCCACGTGATGTCGTTTGGTGCATAAACCTATTATTTTCTTTTTTCATGCTTAAAGGGAACATACAGGTAGACAAGTGTTTCCTTAAAAAAGGGAAAGGCGAAAGCTCAAACAAATAAAAATGGTTTGAATTTGTTGGAGGACGAGAGCGAAAAAATATCTGACAAAAGGACAGAAAATCGAAATTCAAAATGAGAACGTCAAAAGAGTGAAAAGGGAATGTTCTTTAATGGCCTGTTTTTTAGTTAAATTCTTATACTTATTATGAGAGGTTGCCTTTGCTTAAATTATTATTGTCAACAGAAAATATTTAATAAAAAATTAAAACGGAAGAAACAAGGAAAGACTTAACTGGCATGATGGAAACAGTTTTAATTTTACGAAGAAATATCTAGCAATGTCTCTGTAAGATGTTATGCGAACCATTAATTAAAAAAGGTAAAAAACTCTCTCTACTTTCAACTGCTTTCCTGTGAGGTTGGTCGTAATATAACGGATAGATACAATGTCCTTTACAAGAAGAATTGAAGTAAGCAAACAGCAAATTGTCAAACAAAGCTGCTATGGTAAAGTCATTTTAAATAGTTAACAGACTACGAAGTTATAAACAGGTGCACCGTAAAGGATCTTGTGTCATTTTCCGATGTTCTTCATCATCACTACATCCAATAAGTACACAACCTAAAGCAGAAAACTCATTTATTTTACTTACCAAATAATTTCTAGCACAATCGGCTCCGTATTCAATGCATTTAAATCAGTGATCAATATTAATAATTTTTTCAAATTTTATTTCAGTTCACACCACATTAGCATACTAAATAGCAAAATAACACTCGTAATAAACTAAATGTTTATATTAACGCGCAAATCATCTGAAATGATTGTTCTCTCCTGCGCCTGGTATCGATCTATTTTTTAGAGGAATATTTTAATATGGTGTATAACAAAAACAATGAGGGAAATTAAAAATACAAAAACATTTGGGAAATTTTCATTGGTGAATTTATGCTGAAGGTAATATCAGACTGTTTTTGTGATTATTGCTGGGCGTGTTGTTATTTTGTGTAAGTGTTTGGAGTGGGTGTTGCTTTTTCATTGAAATTGATCACAGTGAAGAAATTCCATAGTTATCCTTTGTAGTTCACCTCTGGATTTTCTGTAAAGAAAATGTAAGATGAAGAGTTTTTTTTTTAAAAAAAAACTAAATAGTACGGCTGGAAGAACATAAAAAAATCTCCAATTGGGAGAGATACAATGAAATCAAGCTGGAGAGAAATGAAGTAAAAAAAGAAACATACTAAACAGAACACTAGATAATCTTATATCTGATGGAACAATGGATAACCTAGGCGATAACTATTTAGTAATAGCATAGAAATAAATACGATATGGATGATTTAAGGATATGCCGACTCCTAAAAAGTGTCGGTGATAAAATTAACGATGAGGACATTAATCTGAATGTAAATAATTACTCATCCTAAAAATTCAAAAGGAAGCGACATAAACACATATGCTTTTAAAACTGATGGACGAGAGGGTTGAAGAATAATTATCAAGTCCGACCTCGCAGATCCTTTGTATCTAGTTTTTGGTGTGACAAAATTGGAATTAAACAAGGGAATATGTTTTCCTTTCAAATGATTGATTGGGGAGGGAGATTCCATCTTATATCATAAGTTAATAGTTTTAAGAATGTTAAGGTATCATAGTTCAATTTTCTGTCAATGAATAGCATTGACATTTGTACTGCATATTTTAATTTACATAATCAATGGATGTAAGTTTTATGAATGTCCAGATTAATTTTATGGGTTATTATATTTTAGCAATGAGAAAAAAAAGTTCTACTTTGAAATCAGAAACAATAAATTATATGAAATCAAGCGTACCTGCATGTTAACTAGTCATCCATATGATAATAAGAAACATTATAAGTATTGACTGAACATGCTTCAAATTTTTTTTTTTTTTTTTAATATGAGACCAAATAAACACTTGCTTTCTTTTCTGAAGAAGTACCGATTCCCGCTAACCTCGTTTTCAGTTCAGCTTCTCCACTATCACCGCTGTATATTGTTCGCCTTGTTTATCTTTCTAAATAATTCATTCTGATGGCTGCAGCCATTAACACACTGACCAAGAGGCTTGGCCATATCCCAAAAAGCCTTGTGGGCCACTGGCACATACAGAAAGCAAAAGCTAACTAATAATATTCATAATTACAAAATGATTATCTGACCTCATTCTTTCTTTTCCTGCGTATCTAAACATACGTACATATGTATGTGCCGGTCTGTAAATGAATATTAAACAATATAAGTATATTTTCAGTGCACACACACACACATACATATATATATATATATATATATATATATATATATATATATATATATATATATATATATATATATATATATATATATATATATATATATATATATATATATATATATATATATATATATATATATATATATATATATATATAATTATGTTCGTGCGTGCCTGTGATACAACTAACTTTATTTGCCCCAGCATACATAAGTCAAAGTATTCGGTAACTAAGAATAATGAACGAACAAATTCAGAAAAGGGCATTTCGCTGATGCATCAGATTAAGGAGACAGGATATAAAACAGAGGGATATGAAGATGAGACTAGAAAGATTAAGAGACGACCAGAAAGTCAGGCATCTTTGCGCAAATCTGAGATTTGACAGCTAATATATCGGACTGTCGAAGAGAAAATAATGTTTTATAATACGCTACTTAGGTCATTATTTTCGTTCTGACAATAATACTGTACTATTGTTTCATGGACACACGCACAAATGTATACAGAGACATATATATATATATATATATATATATATATATATATATATATATATATATATATATATATATATATATATATATATATATATATTATACATTTGCGTGTGTCCATGAATCAATAATAAATTATATATATATAGAAAACTTGTGTATATTTGTTGGAGTGTATATGTTTGCATACACAAAATATATATGTATCTATACGTGACATTATATTCTGACGGATTTACAACAATGTAAGCTATATCTATATTATAATGAAAACGGCGAAATGAAATTAAAAAAAAATACTGAAACGTGCCTATACAGTACTGTCTCTGGTGCTAAATTACTATAGATTTTCTTTCTAAAAATGATGAAAGAGTCATCCAATAAAAATAATTCTTAAATAACATTCGAATTTCATTCATTTTCTTAAATCATTTCATTATGAACTAGTCCGTTGTTATCATATCATCTAAAATTTTAAATGAATAATTGTTCATTTTCCGACGGTATTGTTACAGATTGTAATGATTGTTAACAAAAGTTGTTGTGAATTAGAGAATTCTATCTTCAATCAATTTTTTTTTTATTCGTTGTCACGTCTTGGCTAAAAGTATTGCATAAATCTCTTCTAAAATAATAATTATATATAAACTGAAGTACTTATAAATTGCATACAAATAAAATAAAACATATGTAGCACGTTCTTTTGCCTGAAGAATAAATGTGGAATTTATTCAGGCACGTTTAAAATCTGTTTATAAGTAAAATGATTTTACTGGTTATTATATCACGGAATTTATTACGATTTGTTGCAATATCAATATATTTAGCATTGGTTGAATTAAATTCATTCAGCATGGATTGAAGAGGTGACATACCTTAAAAATCCCGTGGTATAATCTGGGTCAAAAGAAGTACCTAGAATTAATGCAAATATTCCTGAATCATGTTTCCCGTTACCCTCGCACGGTTGCTGAAATAAATACAAATAGGAAACATAGCAAATGGCTTGTAACAAAACATTTATTTGTTCATTATCTATATACTTTGGAAATCTATTATTAATAAGTGTCAGTTATATATTCTTTAGCTCACAGTAAAAAATCTGTTTTGTAGATCAATTAGTTTCTGCACGATGTATTAGATTTTTTATAATTGCTGTTTTGTAGTAATATGAACATTCGCTTTTGTAGTTAAGTGTACATGAATTTATGCTGATAGTTTTTTTTTGTATGTCGAAATAGTAAATTTGTTATTATTTGTGTTTATCAATATGTCAATGAAGGGAATTTTATTAGTAGTATTGAGTTCAAACGTCAGTTTAAGGACAGAGTTATTTTGTAAACTTTTTGAAGTATTTCATCTGTTTTTTTAACTAACATAAGTATATCAACAACGTATCTTAGGTAGATGGATGGTTTTTTAACAACTGTAAATATCTTCCGTTATCTTCAGCACTTGTCCGAAAGCTTAGATAGGATTAAAAACTATGTATCAATATTGTGATTTTCTTTCTTCGTTTAATGACAAAGTTATTAAGATTATCAGACGATATGAAAAGAATTTACATAAAATAAATAGACAACACTTGTCTATATTATTTAATGAAACATGTATCAATGAAAAAATGCTGCCTAAATACACACATTTTAAATATATATATATATATATATATATATATATATATATATATATATATATATATATATATATATATATATATATGGGTTGTGCTGCACAGAAGGATACCATCTTTTTTGATCGGCTTGTCTGATACGTTTGAAACTAAATATTATTCAGATCGTCAGCATCAAACCTGACCAGTCTATTCCCAGCTCATACCATTGTTTGGATTCAGTTTTGCTTCCGAATCACGGGAAGTGACCCTAGTGTAATTGATGGAGTGATGGCCAGCAAGAGCTGTTCCAGCTCCCAACTCATTGGTATTGGCTCGACATTCGCACAGGTTAATAGAGATCACGGATACAGGCCCGAGTTTGGTGTTAATTTTAACTGATAACCTTCTACAACCAACCGTTCTCTCCTCTGAAACTATCATCAGATCATTAACTTTAACACAAGCTTAATATGTTCATATAAAATTTGTACCTTTTGAAACCTCTTGGCACGATCTGTAATTGTCTTAATAAGAAGGGAACGTCGGGAATACGAGTCCGGTATTAGACAAGGAAGCACTGGACACTTCCATTAGACACGTTTCGTCTGAGATGAGACCATCAGCTGGACTTCATATGCTGACTTTAAACGAGACAAGTGCTGAATATAACGGGTGATATCAACAACGGAAAGTAATCGACAGTTAATATAACTGACCACTGCTTATTTTCGAATGTATAGGTCGGTCAAAGTAACGTGTAAGAAACATTGATTTGAATTTATCAAATATACTATTGCAAATCTTAGACATTATTTTGTACTGTTATATAGATATGTATTTTATATGGCAAATTTATACACGAGTTATAGTTGCACTTTACGTGCGTAAATTCTTTTTAGACTGATCAATATTTAGAAAAAAAAAAACATTTTCATTCAAGCATGTAGGAGATTAAAATAATTCACATATTTCTTTTATAAAACTAATGCTTCAGTTACTTTTCTTAACATCCTGCATGAATTATTTGGTTATTGTCATCATTGTATGTAAATACATAGCTGAACAGTGTTTTTCCTTTATAACCTATATATAATCAAACTGTGTTTTATTTCAAATAGCAACTGAAATTCATATGGATTTTAGGAATTGCTGCTATTATCTGAATATTAACTACGTTAAAAACAAACTAATTTCGCTAGTTTTTAGGTTTTAACTCAGTTGGCTCTTCATAACATTTTCGTTGCGATTTTATTAAGTTCAATCAGGAACCAAGGAATAATTAATATTGATTTATTTCCGAACCGAGTTCAGCTTTTATTTTTTAGGTATGCTCTAATTTTTAATGAAATGTGGAAACTCTGTTAAATTATAGAAATAAATTTAAACCAGTATGTATGAAATTGTCTAAAGACTATTAACAAATGTGGACATCAACAGAGAAATAAAGTGAAATCATGAAAAATTAATGTCTTTATACATTGTAAAAACACATGGAAAATTATATAAAATGTATTTCACTCGCCTCCATTTTTACAGACATTAAAGTATTTCTTTCATTTTTGCCTAACCAATATCTTTATCTGGTTATAAAAATTAAAATTGACTAGTGTTCTAGAAAATGACAAAATTCTTTGCATTTTAATTCTCACAAATCCTAATGGGTTTTTTCTTCGAAAGTTGGAGTATGTTTTTACCGATGAAAGACAATGCACATATTTTTGTAATTTTTTCCTGTTAACAAACTGGATTTTTGCCTGATTCTCTTGTTGTAGACTGAATCTCACTCTCAAGATCTGAATAAATCAAAGAAGCTGCATAAAATGAAAAGGGAAACAAGCAGAAATCGATAAAGGACTTTCATGGTGTAATTTTCCAACGTTTAAATAACATACTCGATACTTGTATTAATATGCGATATCTATCTTTGACTCTAATCTAATTGCAGTTGGAATGAAAACAAGTTTAAGCAAAAAGGACATAGTATGTAGAAAACTGACATTATGCAAATATGGATTACCCAGGTATTATTCTCAGGAACGTGTTGATCTTACCTTTTTTTTACGTTTTTTAATGCCATGCCTCTTTTGGACAAGTGAAATATGAGATCTTTAATGAGCCTACTTCTTTATTATCTGTCGATTAGCATGGTTTCTTGCTGATGAGTGCAAGTAAAATAATGAATTGTTTCCCACTGAATTTGACAGTTTAAAATCAGAGTGGACTTTCTCCTAGATTAGCTGCTATCAAAATCTAGAGAGCCCATTCTATTCATCTAATGGTTTAAAATGGCTTTGACCAAATGTCACCTATAAGTCTTAGAGAGGACCATCCTTCTTCAAAACTGGCGTTTCAGAATCACACAAAAAAGAATTATATCACATTAAACAATCTACGCCATTTGAAGACATTCAATATCTACTACAACTAAAATCAATAGCACATGCAAGTCGAAGAGGAAATAATGACATAATCAAGATGTTGACGTCCCTTTCTTCTTCAAAGAAAAGTTTAAGAAGGAAGAATTTTCTATCAATACCGGGAAGAGTGATAACAGTCACTAGACTGATAAATTATTTTAATAGAAAAATCCTAACTCCCTGTAACTTAATTTTTAATCATTCATTCTTTAGAAAGAAGACGTGTCATAGAAGTTTCGTTGCAGTATCCGATATAAGGAATCGTGAATACTTTTCAAATTTTCCTTATTTTTTGCCATGGCAAAAATGTAAATTAGAAATTTACTTATCTTCTTCTCTGGTAAAATGAAGCAGACATCTTTGCTTTTAAATTACCTTACTGGCGATAGAAGTTATTCTTTTTATTATAATTATAAATTATCGAAATTAAATAGATATTTGTCAAAATCCAAACTTCTTTAATTGATATATTCACATTAGTTCAATTTATAGAATAACTAATTACTGAGTCTATAAATCGATTTAAGTATTTCAAAGTCATTCCGTTTAGAAATAAATCTTGAATGTTTGCATGAACAACCTGCAGCCAAATGTGTTTTATATGATATTTAAAAAGAAAACATGAAATATATTATTTATTTGGCAAATGCTTTGATTTTGAAAGTAATATTTAGATTTAATACACTTAAAGAAAAATATTTATGTGAATAAGTTTTAGAGAAATTTCCTATAGATTAGGCCAGTAACACAAATAGTTATCAATTCATCGTTTATTATGAAATGTTTTGTATCGTACCAGAATAATTTATAACTGAATAATAAAAGTTCGGATTAAAAAGGAACTATAATCATCGAATATCCACTCGATAATTCCAAGCATATTTGCGGTGACTTCCTTAATTGAACAAATATAAATGCCTGTAATTGATGAAAATGAAAATGCTTCTTTAAAATAAATTGCATATTCTACCAGTCGTTAACAGACTACAAGACAGATAAGGTATGTTTTGTTGTAGTAATTCTTCAGATTTAATATGTAACTTACAAACCGTTTCTCCTCAAACCAACCTTTTCATAAAAAGCATATGCATTTTGCTTTCTTTATGAAAATTAATTTAATTTTTACTCAATTCAATAGCACGTATTACCTTCGAATAACAGCAATATCTGAGTTAATATGTCTGATAAACAGTTAATTTTGGAAATATAGCCAATTCTACATGTCTTTGTTACTGAAACCTTAAATCTCTGGGAGTAAAATGTAATTAATTTTATTCTAACACCCATACATTATAGTGACAATATCACTGACTGTCACAGGGCATAATTTGTAAAATGATACATTCTGACCTGCGTATCTTTTATTGTCCACTTTGTTGAAATTATAGCTTACATTGCAGATATATTTCCGTGTTATTTCAATCAAAAGGACAGTTGAGTACTCATTCCATTATGTTTTTGAGGGACACACGATGTTAGATAACCATTTTATTTTCAATTAAATTATTTTTTTAATTTAAATATTAGTTTTTGTTTTAAAAAGTAAATAGCGAGTAGAACTGACATAAAAATTGTGAATAAAATATATATTGAAATCGCAAATATTAATCACATTTTTTTGATTGCATTCTTTCGGTCATTCTAACTACAAGAGAGTTTTAAAAAGTTTTAACCTGAACTTATACTATATTTTTAGGCGTGCATTAATCAATATCATGGAAGTGCGGGTAGTGTTATGGTTATAAGTGCAGTGAACGAGTGGAGTTTAAATTATAGACGTGTGTTCTTTTGCAATCATTTCGCCCACATGCTCTTTATAATAGGACACACCCTTCAGTGACACATCAGGCGGAGATCGGAAAATCTGTTACTAGTAAAGAAAGGTCTAGTTAGCCACCTAATCTACCAAAGTCCACGCAGGAGCAGGTGATTTCTATGTGATTTTAGAACAATGCAAACATGCAAAACTTGGTATGGTCTTTATGCAAGAGGTGTGTCAATTTTTTAGTGACACCATAGCATATTGCAGATAAAATTTCTTATGGTTTGGCCTAAAGGAGAAAGTCAGAATTAGAATTACAATATTCAAATCATTAGATATTATAATCTACATTATCTTATACAGGTCAGAAAGAATGATGCTTGCCGACATAGTTGTGTGTAGTTGTAAAATGTGAGTTTATGTTCCAACTGAAAATTTTTTTTTCCGAAAGAAGATTTACATGTGATTAACTAAATGTTATGTAGTATAAGAAAATTAACTAAATGTTATGTAGTATAAGAAAATAAAAAAAATACCTTAATGGTTATTTTAAAGCTACATCTAGCATTTGAACGCCTCCACTCCTTTGATGGTAAGAAGGCGTTATTCTTTAAAAAAAAAAAAAGATCGAAAAAAACCAAAAATCTCATGTTAAATTTTTGTTACTCAAAAAGATATCCCCCCTCTATTCATGAGGTTCGATTACCCCATTTAGCACCGGATAACATGGCTGACTCCAATCATCATGCAACACACTCTACGCCTATAGCAGAATGTGCACTCATATGATTCAACCCAGAGGTCACGATCAATTTAAAGATCCAAGATCAAGATATCTTCACTTATTTTTTCTTGCCACAAATTTCATTGGGCTCCACTATTACTTTTTTCAGCAACTATCCTTTCAATGCAGATTTTTCATAAACACTTTTTTGCTTAGTTTGATATGATCTGTGATCATAGAACTTAAAGTTCTTACTCCTTATTATGGGGACGATTGTGGCAGATCATTTTTGTCTATAAGAGTTTCTATCCTAATGCGACAGTTGGTTCTAAAAATATTGACTTCAAGATCTGGAACATTTGGCTAAATCAATTTGTGACAGAAGTTAGAGTATACAACTCCTACTTTAAATATGATAAAATACGTCTTGTAACAGAACAGACAACACCATTTTTATCTTTGATAATCTAGAATCCAAACACTTGTTTTTAAATTATGAACAAAACATAATTGTAAACATATCTTCGTCAGCCGAATTACGTGAGGCAATTCCAAGAAGATCTAGGCGGAAGAAGAAACTCAAGTGGAACTTCAATCCTGATTTGAATAGATTGATACAAGTAAAACAGAGGTGAAAGGAAGAAAAAAAAAAGAAAATAATGAACTGAGAAATCAATATTTTTGGAAAATTGGAAACCAAATAGCAGAGATGATGTGTTGACATATGGATAAAAGCGAAAAATCAGAATAACATCATACAATCGATACCAATACAGAAGAAATGTCCTGGTCTCAAAACACTTTCAGTCACATTTCTACTATGACCGCACTAAGCTGAAGATGCCCACGGAAATAAAACAAAAATACAGCAATTTACACTCAGTCGTTCTCAAAACGTAAATAGCATACATATTGATGAGGAATTCATGTAACTTATGATTTTTTTAAAAATAATAAAGTATCACTTGATACTGAAACTGAAATTTTGAAAATAGCATACCTTCTCGAATTTAAAAACGCGTTCCTTAATTTCATGAAGGAAATCTAAAATCAGAAACGCATCTCCATACAAAATACATATTGCGCATTAATGTACAATGAAAAGACAAATGTAGTTTTCAAGATTTGCCACATATACAAATGTCCCTAATTGGGATCCAAGTGTAATGAAAGTAATAATGAATATTTTGTTAACCAGGCTGTAACCTTTCTATTAACGTCAACTCCTTACAACTTAATTTTGTTTTCCTTCTGATAAATCATGTAATGCAGGCGCGTATATGTCTTCAAGAAGCGCCAGGTAATTGCATAACTCCCAGAAAATTGTCTACCTACTTGTTCGACCTAACAGCAACATATGACCATATCACAATAGTTTTCCTCTTGTCATGCATTAGAAACCACCTTTCAAGCTCTGACTCAACTATATGTCTAGTTCTGTTAGAGGAACCATATCTGTTCACAAAATCGTATATTTCTAGTGAGGATTCCAACAGCAAAATATTGTTTGCTATTGGGATCCACACATGAGTAAAAGTAGGAAATGAGAACCTCTAATCGTTCATCTTTTTCTAGACTACCACATGCATATACAAGCACCGATGTAACAAAAGCGCTTAATATCACATCCCAAATGAATCTACTGATAGAAAACAGCACCGTAGCTTTCTATATCGAGGTCAGTGAGGAGATGTTGCTATGCCGATAGCATCGGTATTCATAGTTGGGATAAAGATGAACTTGAACAAAAAAACAACATTCAGTTTCAGAAAATAAGACTTGAGAAGCAGAAATTATGATCTGGAATTGGAATGAAAACACTGATGACGCGTATTCTGAATCCATCATAAAAATTCTAGATATAGAATTAAATTTACTAAACGCTACGCATATATCCGTGTGTGAATACACATAGTTATGTGCCATGCGTGATACACGCTTAGACGATTATGTATCTTTCGATACATGACTGACGAAGCATAGTTTTTTTTTCCCGCAGTAGGCTGCCATTTCTTTCTCCTGGATACTAGTTGCTATCAAAGGCTATAGAAACCAGTCATCTTGCTATTTACTTATACCTGGGGTGGGGGAGATGAGGATTCATACCAATCCCAGTGTTATTAGCACATAAGTGAGTGTAATAGGTTCGATTGGAATTCGAACTCGACTCTCCGATTCCTCAATCCCAGCCGCTATCCACCATGTATGAATTACTTATATAAAATTTAGTATATTAGACAAAAAAATTGAACATAGCATTGGTTGAGTATAGTTTCGCCCAACACCGCAAATTGCTATAAAACAAAAACATTAATCTGAAAATCCGATTCATGATCTTAAATAGCTTCGTCAAAACGAGATTTTCATATGGATGTCATGCATGGCATCAAATCCGTTCAGCTGAATGACACCACTTTCTCAAGTCGATGGTTTAAATGCCTTCGAGCAAATGAAGACTGTAGCTTTAAGCATGACCATTCTTTTTCGAACCTTATGTACTAGCGCTAGCTAATCACAAAGAACTTTAGCAAATAACGGAAACATCATTACTTGAGGATATTCAACAACGGAAACAGCTAAAATGAATTGCACATGATATTTGAAGTGAAAATCACAATGAAGATGTTGACATCCCATGCTATTTCAAGCAAACGCTTAGGTATGAAAATCCACTCAATACTGGAAAGAGCAATATCAGTTACTGGATATGAGAAAACTATTTTCCTGATTAATATGTGTTAAGGGAAAGATTTTATTAATATCAACGGAAATTTGCACTGGATGCTTAGTCAATGGATACAGAATGTTTCCTTATAAAAAAAAAACGGCTAATACTATCATTATCATTAACCTGAATTTGATTTTTTATGTTCAATAATTGTGATTAATATTCAACCAAGAATTCATTGTCAAGGAAAGAAACTAGATTGCAATGTGAATATTTATTGTGTAAAAATAATGTTTTTCTTTTTTCATCATTAACGTACTTATTGATCACTGCATATATTACATTTATCCCTCCAGTTACCAAATTGTTCTTACTTATGAAGGAGTAAAGTTCCTAGTCTCCTTTGTAAAGCGAACCCAATTTGCGTCATCACAATGCCCTACCCACTGTTCAGCAATTTGGTTTCCTAACAGAGAAATCGACAAGTAAACATTTTTTGATATATTCCGCCATTCAATAATTCTATTCAGAAAAATGGATTTTATTTCAACAAAATGTACATTAGCGAGACTAAACGAAATTTATGCTAACCTTATGAACGTTTTTTTTTTTAGTTGTATCGTTTGAGAAAGTAGATGTGACTAATGTCAATTTAGTATTTTCTTTATTTATTCATTTGATTTAATATTTTCGTTTTTCACCCTGCTCAGCACAAATTCCCTACAATATGTAATAAATCAAAATAGCCTGGTCATTTAGTTAGAGTAGTGTATTGGTAGACTATGTCACTTACAATACATCTTCGACTTGGTAATTTATATTTACTTTTTATTAAAACTCTGTTTCTAAAGTCAAATTTGAAATCACGTATGTTACGGTGGCATCCCAATCCATTGAATATATCGTTTAATTGTAAGTGCCTTTTTATGTCGCAGTCTCAATGTTTCACCGATTGTCCTATTTGAGAGACTTTAGTTCTTATATAAAAATTGATGCCTATTTTACAAATGCTGAGATGTTTTTTTAATTGTTTGTAATAATTTTTATGTCGAGATATTGTACATAGTTATTTTGTAATTAGTTACAATTTATTGTACATTTTAACATTGTTCCGCACTTATGTTTTTTCTATCCCAGTTGCATTTTCTATTCTATTAATTGTAAATGTAAGTTTTGGAAAAAACACATTTTTAGTAAACATTTCATACTCGTTTTTGTTTCATTGAAATTTGGTTAATTTGTGGAATTGTATTTGTTATGATGATTGGGTGGTTGAGAAAACAATAATATGCCTTGTTTGTTTTTTTTTTCAACAGTTGATACATTTGTCTAAGTTTTAGGTTATATACAAGAAATTTACCTGTATGTCTTTGAAAATTGTAAAGGAATTATCTCATACTTTTATAAATTCATCTGTATTTTATCTGCTAGTCACTAAGGATATGTATTTCAATGGGTTCTCTATTAATAATTCTATCTTGTGTGTATATATTCTTACCAGTGAGCGCCATGTCATAAACTTAATCCTATACAAAGGATAATGAGCCGGATTTGTCTTTCCTCAGTTTCTTTTAACCCAACATTGGCGTAAGTATATAGCCCACTAAATGTGTTATGAGACATTCTCTGAAATTCATACTCAGGCTTGAAACTGACTGGCATCATGCAGTATTGATTCCAATCCACTCCACTCTACCTCTCTTTCATTATATATATATATATATATATATATATATATATATATATATATATATATATATATATATATATATATATATATATATATCGATATGTCGATCTATCTAGTTTGGCACACACACACACACACACACATGGATGTGTGTGTGTAACGAATGCACGGCCCCAATTTTTGACGCATTTGCACTAAAATTTACATGCACATGCTCCAAGTTAGCGGAAAGGCCAAAACCGACATTACATTTCCCAACTCCCATCGATAGTAGAAATAATCGATTTTTCATGCTTCTACGACAGTTTTCATGTAGTTTGCAGCTATTTTCTACTGGCCAGAATGAGAGCCTAAAGCTGGCTGCCACGAATAGGCAGGAAGATTCTATTGGCCAGCGTAAGAGCCAACAGCTGACTGACCCGAATTTTAACTAGCATGCTAGCATGCAAAAAAATCGATAGCTGCATTCGTCACAATTGGGAAAAAATTAAATCTGCATTGCACTTTACTCCAGTTGGTTCTGATTCCGCAGAACTGGGTCGGGTGTGAAAAAGTATTTGTTGTTAACTTTTCTTTTTTCATTCGGTTTTTCCAGTTACGAGTCCTTTTTTAAAGCTGATCGTTTTATGTTCATTTTGTTTATTTATTTTTTTTTCGTAACAGATTTAATGTTTAGTATAGAGCTTAGAAAAAAATCGCAGTGTGAGATAGGCAAGAAGTAAGGCATGTAGCAACATCAGCACGGCAAAGGGCATTCCTTTAAAGGCAAGGAAGGACAAAAATATTTTAAGTCAAGTGATAGCGATTGCTGTATGAGTCGTACGATTTTTGAATCAAGCACTGGCAACGCCGGGCCATGCTGCTAGTATATATATATATATATATATATATATATATATATATATATATATATATATATATATATATACATATATATATAGATTTAGATAGATTGATAGATAATATCAATATATTAAGCTACATATGTATGTATATATTTGCAGTTCTTACGTTCTTTATTTCTTTAAGAAAAAATAAATATTCTGTATAAACAACACAAACAATTTGAAATTTATTTAAAAAGGATAAAGAATAAAAAGGCAGATAAAAATATAATTTCTAAATAAATTCAAGAAAGTTAGTAAAAGACTGATTACTTTATAAGATACATTGAGCATTTACTTGTTCTTTTGTAAAACAGATTAGGAA
This sequence comes from Acanthosepion pharaonis, assembly GCA_903632075.3. Taxonomy (NCBI): domain Eukaryota; kingdom Metazoa; phylum Mollusca; class Cephalopoda; order Sepiida; family Sepiidae; genus Acanthosepion; species Acanthosepion pharaonis. The sequence goes on from CAHIKZ030000324.1 coordinate 3,067,979, forward strand.
AATATAGTTATAGTGACGTCATTCTAAGATTAAAATATTTACTGGGTGCATGTTAATTGTTAGATGACAGAAGGTTTTTATGGGGCTGGATAAAATAAAACATAAAAACACGATTGATATTTGAAAAATTTTAAATAAAATTTAACCGTAAAAAAATTGAAAAAAGACAGCAATATTTTCGTAATCATTAAATGTATATATAACCGGCCTATTTACTGAATAGATATGTAATTCTCTTGGCTTAATTACTCAGATTGCAAGAACTAATACATAAAATTTTCAAATTCAAATAAAATAAATATACTTTATATAGTGGTTCACAAAAGTGAAATTTTCAAAATTCGAGTTGCTAATTTTCTTTTGTTAATATCAGGAATGATAAAAAAAAAGCAAAAAATGCTTCAGAATGCTTAATTTTTAAAAGAAAAAGAGCTTAAAAGAGATTTAAAAAATGAAGCAAATATCCAGACGATATTGTAATGAAAATTATGAAGTTTAAACTCTGGAGATCAAAGCGAATAATAACTCCATCAAAGTTTAAATGTAACTCAAACTAGAAATCACCAAAAGATGAATCAGAAATGCTATTGGGAATAAGGCAGGCGCGCTATTCACTATTAAAATAAAAAGCGCCAGGCTAGTTGAAGGCAATATCTTTTTTTCATTGAACGAAAAAATTAAATATTTCACTTTTCAGGATTTTAATCTTCTGTTTAATAAAATGTTTTATATTCTCAGAGGCAATAATAACAAGTTCACTTTGTCAGGTGATTTGTTTAGTGCCAATGGTGGTACACAGTCATTGATCACTTGGGCATTAGTACAGCTAAAACAAAACCCACTGAGATCGCCTGCCTTAAAGATGACACTTCTGATGTTTTAATTATTCATTATTTTTTATTAACATTTGTCACACATTATCAGTCAAATTCAAGCATTTTAAAATTCATTTCTCTAAATGTTTCGCTTTCTTATATGTTTTTTTTTTTAATAAGAAGAATACCTTGACTGGAAAATAGGCGACTGTAGAAGAAAAAGACTGGAAAAATATAAATGGGTTGTATCCGGATTACTTTGTCCCTAACCGAGGAATTATAGATATCTACGCCGCAGATGGCTTCAAAAATTCCATAATTTTTCGACTACTTGATCATTACGTGAAAATGCATGAGACTTTAGTTGTGGTCGGCCACTGTTCACCGGGATTTTATTTAAAATATTACTGTTCTGCCATTTAATACAGATATATATATATATATATATATATATATATATATATATATATATATATATATATATATATATATATATATATATATATATATATATGTGTGTGTGTGTGTGTGTGTGATGGGAGTGAGTGTGTATGCATGCACTATTTCAGATAAAGTTATATTAGTTCTGAAAATAATTCTTGTAGATACTCTTGATTAATTTATTAAAGTTATTTACTGAATTAAAATAAATCAACAAATTATAGGTCCTGCCTGTTAAAAGCAGAATTAAATCAACATTTACATACCTCTCACAATACAGGTTGGAAAAGTATGCATTATTCTGTATAATATATCTTCAGAAATTAATCATATTGATTAGACAATTCTTTCTTGTAGAATGCGTTTGATTACGGGAATATAACTTATCTATTCAGAATTTTCTTCTGGATAGCATATAAAAAATGAAATTTCAAATGACGCTAATCACACATGTGTCAATTTTACTCTGTTAATAATTTCTATCGTATATGGGTTAAGAGTTATGACCTGAATAGCAGTAAGTTGGTGCTCTAGAGGACATGATTTTTGTTATTTGAACCAGATCGAAATTTGGTGAAAAGCAACGAAGAAGAACTCAGAGAAAATAGGCAATGCCTTGGGGGCGGTGTCAACCGGAATTGGAGATCTTTCTCTTCGAAAGCAAGGCGACCAATTTATGATTTGAAGGCGAATGATTCGAAACGATGGGTCTCAGTGGGTCAGTTCGGAGGGTGACCCCGAGAAAAACGTTCATTATGTCACGAGTAACAACACCTCTATTTACAGCGGATTGGCAGCGCCTCGAACCATTTGTTAATGCTTTAGGTGAGAAAGGTTACTGGTCGATTTCTCTGTTAGGAAACCATATTGCTGAACAGAGATGGGGTAGGGCATTGTGATGACGCAAAAGGGGTTCGCTTTACAAAGGAGACCACGAACTTTAATCCTTCATAAGTAAGAGCAATTTGGTAACTGGAGGGAGAGATCGGACAGATCGTCTGTTCACTGCACCAGGCCATAGCAAAATGTATTTCCATTAACACGCGGTACATATATTTCTGACTATAGCAGCTTACTACAGGCGGTTTTCTTTTATAACCATTCCACATTGTTCTTTTGATCTCTCTCCCACTTTCCTCTCTCTCTACCTCATCCTCTCTCTCCCTCCCTCTCTCTCCCTCCCTCTCTCTCCCTCCCTTCGTAGGTTTATGTATGCGTTGATACACGAGCATAAATACTTAGTTGAATAAATTATTTCATAATTATAGTAGTAGTACAATTGTTAAAAAATTAATAACATAATCTCTCTCGAACAATCTTTCCTTATTGAATTTTTATATTTTTAATACTATTTTAATGCAAAAATGTATGCGTTTAAAGTTTTTCTTGTGTTCTATTACTTATTTAACATGTTAATATGGAAAGCCTCATAAAAGTTAAAAAATATACCCCTGATAAATTATGCATCGAATAAATGACGATGTTTGTTCAAGACAATTTAAAAAGATAATAAAACTATTATCTAATGTTCCTTTATAGTATTTATAAAACTATTGTAGAATTACAATTTGTATTTCTTGATATATTTTTCTTATATGATTACTTTTAAAATTTGCCACGGAATTTGAAAATGCTGAGAGTTAATATAATGTGTAATAAATACAAAAGAACTTTTCTAAAATGTCCCACTTAGAGAATTGCAGTATAAGCATCTATTTTTCAGCAATAAATTTTGTTAATTTGGAATAAATCGTTTTCAAAATATGATTTATTCAGCTGTACTACCTACTGTATTAAGCAGCCATTACCTTAGGTTAATTATAATATGAAATATTTTTTTTTAATTTTGCGCTATTTCATAATATAAGTATAGAGGAAAAAAGTAAAATATTTATTTTTCCTGTTTAGTATGTTCATTTAAGAATTAATTTCATGAAAATCATTCGTTCAAATTTGTTAAACTTTTGAAAAGTAATTCATTTTTATGCAAACAAAGTACTTCATGTATAATAAAATCTTCGAAAGAAAAAATAATAAACCAAGATACTCACTTTATTTACTGAGAAATTCAATGTTTATATAGCATTGCGCTCTTTTGGTCAAGTAAACCAAAGGAATATTTTTATTGGAAAAACAATGGTAGATTCAACGGAGACATTGTTGCAATTGGACTGTAGTATAATACATGATATTGAAGAATGTTTAATATTTCTTATTGTGATATTTGTTTCCTGTAGTCGAAAATTGCAATTATTCTGCGGATGTTGTTAAACTTCCAAAGATTATTATTTTAGTAGGAATTTTACTTTTCCTAAATTTGTAGTTAAAATACTGAATAAAGTTTCGTAATTGTGATGTTTCAGTTTAGGAACAGATTTTCACATTCAACAAAGAGAAGAAATAGTTTAACAACATATCGTGCACTGGTAAAAAAATCTCCGAGATTTGTATAAATGTTCAGTTTTATTTAAAATATGACACATTTACACAGCGTGCTTCTTCTCTCGATTTTCAATTGTATAATTACTGTTAGGTTTTACGATAATTTCGACTTACAAAATAGGGTTCTGATGAAAAGAGAAAGGAGATATGTTGTAATACTCTATAAAAGTATTAGCATACTTTTTCTGAAATTTTCGGTATCATCGAAATGTACCACTTTCAGAACCTGTACTATTTTTTCTAGAGTAATAAACATAAGTTCTTTCCCCACAAAAGTACTATTAATGTAATTTAGAATAATTAAAAATAATAATAATGACAATAAAATGATAAAAAGCCGAACAAGGTAGATTGTGTTAAAAATTATAAACATCGGACAACTAAATTTAAATTGAAATGTTTTCATTTTGTTTTAAGCTGTAGCCAATATTTGTTATATTTTATTTTTATATATAATAATGCCATTGTTATTTTCCTGAAAACTTTCAGTTCTGAACGGAACGCATGACAACACTGTTTTTCGTTTGTTTTGTGTATTTACTCATAATTAAAACTGAAATACCATCAATGTATTCTATGTTACATGAAGATGAAAAACAAGGAAAATGACAAGTGCAATGCGATATTTATGATTTGTATGTAGAGGATTTACAACATACACACTGTACAATTATATCTACCTTCCAGAGTTGAGTGGGGTCAAAATAAATGAATTTTATAATAATAATAATAATAATAATAATAATAATTATTATTATTATTATTATTATTATTTGCAAATGTGCTTGTAGCATAACGTTTATCAGCGGGGAACGTGGAATCGGCGAGCGGGGCCAAATTTTGGTTTAGTCTAATGAGTTTACTTCACACTAATGATCTTGTGAAAACGTAAAATTATATATTCTGTCCAGTTCTGGGTAAAATGTCAAATATCAAGGATAAGAACCGACCCAGGATTCAAAAGCGTGATACGACGAGTATTTCTCCAATATATTCAGAACATATTTACTTTTTTCAACAATAACAACAAAAAAGAAGTACTATTTTAAGGCGTCATTACAACACCTAGATAATAAAGAAAAGACGATTGGAGAGTCCTGATCATTAACGTTCTGGAGAACTATGCCACTGAAAAAAAAATGAACATTACACGTAAAAAGCATTGTTTAGTTTATTGAGATTGTAATGTGCATAATCTAACGTGTGAAAAGTTTTGGAAGTTTCATACTGAATGCTTCTTCCTAATCGTTGCTCCACAGATAATTTGTTATTGATATCGATCACATATATTACCAATGATTAACCAACGTTGTGTGTCATGGAATATAGCCAATATACTCAATATATCCAAATCAAACGTTGAAAACCATTAGTATCATCTTAATTGTGTTAGTCATTTTACCGTCTTTCACATACGCTACCCGTCTGCATCATATTTAGCGAGCATTTCACGACGTAAACATAATAGAAATATTCTGTTGTTAAAACAAATTTTGACAGGTGATAAAAAGTGAATATTGTGAAATGGCGATTGTTTGGGAACTAGAAACAGAAACAAAAACCGGTTTTCATTACCAATATATATGCTGTGTAGATACTAGGAAGATTTTACTTTTAGCTCTTTCTCGGAAACGAAACGATTGATTTCCTAAAGCATTTCTTCTAATTGGACCAAATAAAAATAGCGAAATGACCCTACTGTAATGGAGACCAAGCATATATTTAGTAAGCTGGTAATATATACATACATACACATACATACATAGACATTCACAAAAACACGCACACGCACACACATATACACACACGCATATATATGATTTTTTTTTTTAAATATGTTATAAAATCACTACAAAAATAGCCAATAGCCATTTTGTTTCGACACCCCCGGTGTTTTATTCCTTCCGTATACACCAATTATATACTTGTATATATATATATATATATATATATAGAGAGAGAGATAGAGAGAGAGAGAGAGAGAGAGTAAATGTAACAAATCCGTTGGTATACAATCCAAGTAGATATTAGTAATATAAAATATTAAAACTGATCCACAAATACAGAGCAATATAATTAAAACACTATAAAATCGAAAATCATTTCATATGGGGAGTAGCCTGTTTCGGCAGACGTAAATATCGGTCGTCTGTCTTATCAACCTCAGTGTAGACCGAGTTCGTGTCTATGCAGTTAGTGGAATGGGAGGGGGCGGGAAATTGTATTTAACTGTGAAAGCTAAAAAATCAACCTCTCGAAATACTAATACAGAATTTATCAATTTCATTGTTTCAGTTAGACGAAAGGCACGAGGCAGTTGTTAGGGGAGTGTTGAAGGTATATGCCTTAAAGGGAAGGTTTTTATAAAATTAAACCCGAATATAAACATTATGTCACTAATATGGGGTTATATGGAGAATGAAATATCAATTTTAAATTAAAAGTGAAATAAAATGTGGTCTAAAATAAATTTAAATGATATTGATAAAGGGATGTAAGAGATTATGGAAAGATAGTTAGGGAGATATTAAAGTAGGGGATAGTGTATAAATTATAATATAGTGAAAAGAGATTGTAGACGGGGGAATAAAATATAGAAATTAGAATTAGTTATACTGTCGACATTTGAAGAGTTAGAGGGGTGTTAATGTTATGGAAATATGATAGCTATTTACGTTAAATCTATATAATGGAAATTTGTTTTTATGTCGACATCTTAACACTAATTCATTCCTCTGATTCAATAGTTGGCGTTGATTAATTTATTTTATTATTCTAATCTTTTCTTCTAAACATAAGTCACACCTAACTCTAAGACTATTAGGAGTACGGGCGGATTTAACTTTTGATATCAATTTCGATTACAACAAACTTCCTAAGAAGAACATAACTTACTTTTTACAAAGGCTTTCTTCATTTGTTGAATGAACTTTATTCACGTAATATTTAAAATTCCATATTTATATTTGTTTCATTTACAAAAATATATATATAATATTCAACAGGTAAAGGGAGACAACTCCTGCCTTAATCTTCAATATCAAACTATGACAGAAATTTACGATGTGTAATATTATTCAATCTGAAATGATTAATTCTCTAAAAAATGCCTTTACTGACAGGAAAACTGAAAAAAAATCTCTATCTGTCCTAAAGAACATTTTTATTCTCATGTTGTATATATTTGTTATATAAATGCTTTATTCCTGTTTTTCTATAAAAGAATATCGCTTGTTTTATATTTTGTGCGTTGTAACCTTGTGCCATACCGAAATTTAAATGTTTGTAAGAAGTTTATTTTCATGCAGCCAACATAAATAATACCTTCTAATATATACATATTTTTCTAATAACCTAATCTTCCGCGACACACTCAACAAATTAAACATTTGGCCTTGGACTGTAAATATGGGAATAAATTTTGCTCTTGATCTTTTGCGACGCTAAAGATATCGGAAAAGACGGTTTTGTCTATTAGCTAAAACCTTTCTAGATACACAGGTTCGATCTATGAAACATTATTCTGTAGATTGGATAGAATATGAACAGGTTCCGAATTAAAACCCCTAGTACAGACATACATACGTTGAGTGCGAGCAGTCCATTTGAAGAGATGACGAACATTGTTAATGGCTTTATTATGTGAAAGAGAAGCTTCGTTATATTTAATTAATGGATTTTGTGCAAAATCTGCATTTTCATTATCAATCCAACTTTTACATCTTATTTTTGTATTCAGCTTCATTTGATATTATTTCGTCCATTATTTTATTCTAATGTCCCCAAAGAATATACTAAGCCTGTTCCAGATTGATTTGCTGCTTGACGCTCGTGCTTTTGTTCGGATGTTTCCAAAGAACATTACAATGTTGTTCACAACTTATTTGATAAGCTTGATTTCTCTTTTTTTCTTCTGTAGTTTCTTCTTCATCCCTTTTGTTTACCCCCCTTTATCTTTCCTGCTGACGTGATTAATTGCATAGCTAAAAGGCATCTAAACCATAAATATCAATACCTTTGATGTTAATGAAATGTTTTCAGGTGATATGGAAGAAAACCTACAACCACAGAATGCCAATTTGAAAACTATATTCAATATGTAAACTATGAGAGAATGAAAAATACTCAGCTCGTTTCACTTGCCAAATCCTGAATAAATGGACAAACATCAGAATGTTTTAATGAATTTGATCTTGATTTGAATAGGAATCTCTTCAACAAACATTATACACACACACACACACACACACACACACATATATATATATATATATATATATATATATATATATATATATATATATATATATATATATATATATAAAGTTGGGATTATATAAATAAAATATGGATAGGAATCCAACAGAATAAGATTAATAGAAAGTGGGATCCATTTATTAAACTAACATGTTTCACTTTAAGAATGAGATATATAGAAAAAAAGAAAGAAATTCTGGTATTTTTACGTTTTTATTTGATTTTCGTTGGTCAATCATGTTTCAAGTGTATTCGACGCTTTGATCCAACATTAGTAAAATTTGTGTCGCTTTGAATTCAAGGAGAGACGACTCGTCCATCCGAAGTTTCAAGAAATTAATGGGTGGCATTATTAAAATCAAAGTTATGGCTAGTTTTGTTACGAGATGTTTGAATGTTTTTCCAAACGTAAATATATTTTGTGTTCGCAAATAAGGGCTTTTAGACGACGTGATGTTTCCGCAATATGTTTTTTTACATTGTAAACATCTTATTTGATAAGTATTTGAATTCGTGCTGAAAGTTATTTTTCTTCCCAAATTTTCTTTATCTCCGATTGTCTCGGACGTGGTGATAAATAACCTAGTATGAGGGATAACTAATTTATTTTCATGCTTAGTAGAAAGAGTGTTAGCGGGTAGTATTATGAATTTGTATTGTTGTTGTAGGAACTGCTATTGATGGTGCCTAGTTTTTTTGATTTGTGGATTATTTAAGCTCGTTTTTAACGTTGAGCAAGAAATGATGTTGTTTCTCTTCTTCAATGGGATATTCTGGACTATATAGCCAAAGGACTCCAGTATAGAATATTATGACTAATCGTTATTTTTTTTATTTTGATAGTGGTGTGAATAGAAATTAGATTGATTTTGTTAATGGTTTTATGATAAACTTTACAGTCTATTTTTTATTGTTACGCATAAATAAGATATCAATGAAAGGTAGACCTTCCTTTATCTCAAATTCATGCGTGAATTCGACAGTAGTTTCAGCCCTATTAATTTTACTAATGCCACTCTAATGAAAAGAGAACATAATACTTTCAGGAGTAAAATCTTCGAGACCTTGCTAATAACAATAGTACCAACTATAAACCTCTAAAACATATTACATCGCTCACCTTTATTGAATCCATTCTTAAAGAATCTAAGTTATGTTTATCTAAAACAAACAGTATGTACGTAAAAATGTCCCAAATCAACATGCGAAAAACTAACAAACATAATGTATATTAGACATGCATACACGTTATAATCTGATTGTAACATAGACAGATTATTATTTTCATATAATTGCATACATGCAGCAATATTTACAGTTTTCAAGTACGCTTCGAATCCGTTAATTTCCTGAACCTTCGGATGGAAGCGTCGTCTCCCCTTGAATCCTGAACGCCATAAATTATACAAACTTTGGTTTAGGGTCGAGCGCACATGAAACATGATTGACCAGTGAAACATGTTTGAATGATAAACATTTCCTATTTTTTCGTTATCTTACCATATATATACCCTTTCAGCAAAAGAATAATTTTCAGAATGAATTACCAGAATGTTATAACAACTGATTCATTACGCAAAGATAAATTACCGACAAATAAAAAGTATCTTATAATCACTTTAACTGTACGAGATTTATAATTTATATAGAATAAATTAACGTTTTACGTAAGACGCGATGGAAAGAGATTTAATAAATGAAACGAATCGAAATGATTGTTAAAATAATGGTAAAAAATATATGAAAATCCACTGAAATACTCAAAGGTAAAATAATTTTAAATCGATTTTTTAATATAAAAATTATTTCATTTTATTAATACGTTTTGGTGCTGAAAAATGATTGTCCTGGGGCACTATCTGAAAATCTATTTATTTTAATGTGGATGCTGTAAATTTCTCGACTGGAAGGAAATGTTTTTTTTTCTTTATTATCTTTTTTTTTCAGATTTTTGCAAGTGCAACACGACAAAAAAAAACAAAAAAAAACAGCACCTATTTATCACAATATTTTGTCTATAAATGCGTATCAATTGTTGTTATCTGTCTGTTGATTGACATCCAACTATTGACATTCACTACTGTTTAATCGATTATGCAAATGTATGTATGTTGTAGGAATATGTCTGTCTCTGATAATATCTACCTATCTATCTGTCTATTTCATAGTCCCATTATGGTTGAAACGAATATGTATATATATTTAGAACTACACAAATAAATGTACCAATATAGTAGATAATTCTCATTACTACCAGTATTTCAGTGCGTACACTTCAGTTTAAAATGATTACCATCTCTGATAAAATAGAAAATGAAATAAAAGAAAAATACAAAAATAAGCAAAAGCAAATAAAAGCATTTTTTATAGGCATAGAGCATTTAAACTATTTCGAACAAAGGTAAATTGAAGATTTGTTTACATAACAAATTATAAGTCTACTGGCTTTTACTTTTATATTTAAGTAACAAATTTATAAGGTGTCAAAATCGACAGAAAGATTTTCTAGAAAAAATATTTTAATCACAGACAGAAGTTAAATCACAAAATGAAATTTATCACATAATCTTCAGTTTTCTTAAATTGCCTAACCGGTCTGCTGCTGCCATGAATGTAGGCAATAAAAAGACAAATCGTGCAAAATGCAAACACTGATACTGATATTGCTATAATAGTGAATATGATTTCTGCACAGAAATTGTATATTAGCTAATAAATGGCTGGAAAAATAAATTAGATGTTATATCTATCATATTTTGTAAATGAGGTCTCAAAATGTATGGCATCGTTTAGCATTTTGGCCTTTTAGTCGTTTCCTGCTCCTTATAAAAGTAAAAATGCATAAGATACACCTAAGTTGTTTATATCTTTGTAATCCACATTAAGCCTTAAATATTTTAACCAAGTTTCAAATCTGTACATGCAATATCCATGGAGTTATTTTGGATGTTCGTGAGAAAGCCTTATTTAGCAAAATGCAATGAATTTTAATTTAAAATCTATTACCGATACAGATACACTATTTAGAATTTATCGACAATTTTGGTCAAGGAATATCCTAATTTTGCAGATTTTTATGAAAGAGTTAGCTAGTATATATATATATATATATATATATATATATATATATATATATATATATATATATATATGTACAGGGTGACCCCAAAAAATGGGAATTTTTGAAGTGCGTATTGCCAGACATGAGCAAGTGGCAACACTGTGAGACTGGGACCTTGAGCAAGTAAACATTTCGCCATTTAGAATTCAAGATGAGATTCACAGTATCCCAGCTGAGATGTTGCAGCAGTCAATGAGGAATCTCAACTGCAGATTTCAAGAATGCATTCGTACAGGAGGACGCCATCTACAGGACGTAATTTTTTAAAAATGAAAATTACATCATCGTTTTTAAATGGCATGTTTTAGGTTCCAATTACTATGAATAAAATATTTTCTTCCATCACTCTTGGTTTTATTGGATTGTTAAAAAGTTCCCATTTTGGGGTCAGTTTATATATATATATATATATATATATATATATATATATATATATATATATATATATATATATATATATACTGGCATATATATTAATCATTCTTTTCTTTTGAAGAGAAAAGCCGATATTAATATTTGTTTAAAGATCCTCCGAACCTTCATAAGTGTAGTGATTAGCCAAAACTTTTGTAGAAGAAGTTGGACAGTTTTAAATATTCATTTAATAATGAAATAAATGTATGCAAAAGAAAAAGATTGTTTTCATTAATAGACATGACGAATATCATTTCTTTCGACTTTCATTTGCATACATGTAATATAAACATGTTACAATTTCTTAGGAAATCAATATTTATTTCTTTCATTTCTCAGTTTTGGTAAGTAATTTTCACAATGATTTAAAATATATTTAAAATAAACGACGATATTTTGCTCTTCTGTGAAGTTTTTCAAAAATTGTTGTGAGTTAATTGTCATTATTATCCTTTTCTATTACATTACATGTGTAAATATTTCATATTTCGATTGTGCGAATTCTAGCCGTTTCTGTTTCAGTTATTTATAGCATTTGCATAATTTCCTGATACCGAATTTTTCATCAATGTTTTAAGATAAAAATGAATACTTTCGCTGAACATATTATACACGGAGGCGCGGTGGAGCGTCTCTGATTGGGGAATTGGAGAGCCGAGTTCGAATTCCAGTGTATCATGCATGGCACATAACAAACAACATATTATATGTTTGTTTGTAGAAAATAAAACAACGTTTGATTATTATTAATCTATGCTCGAATATGTCTTGAAAGGAAACTAAATCGTACATGGCTTTAAATTTCATCCTAGTGTCAATATCCCAATGCTGGTATATGAAGCAATTTTTTTAAAAGAATTTAAGAGAAAATGATGGCATTGACAAGTTAATATGAAATTTTGAGGATATGTCATAGTGGAAATTAAGTAACCAGAAGTCACAACAATTTCACTAAACAATTATATTTACAATTAGTCGGCGCAAACGCGTGTATTTCACCGTGACAGAATCCTATATTTGTATTTATACTTCTATAAACAATGATATAATTCACACATAAACGCGCTCGAGCACACGCACACACTCATACACACATTTATTCGACTCAATGTAAAGTGTAAAGCATTTGGGCATAATGGCTAAAGAGGCAAAAGTGAGAAACGACATATTTATAGGTGAAAATCAAAATCATACCAAAAAAAAAAGAAAAAAAATGATATTATAATCATACGAGTAGTTTCAAAAACGAAAAAGCTAAACATAGCACCACTCTATCCACCTAAGTATGGAACACTAGAGAAAAAAACAATAAAGACCCCATCCTTAAATGGGAAATATTAAAAAATTGTCGCAAATATAAAGCAGGCCAAAAATTTTGTACGCTATGTACAGAGGAGAAATTAGCCATAGCTTTATATAATCAACCCAACGAACTATTAAACTCTAAAACCGAGATTCTTAACATAGGCATAGAAAATCTTGGTTATTGAATTAGGTGTAATCTCGCCTGTTGTTATCCCCTCCCTTTTGTCATTTGAATAAATTAACCCCCCCAAGTGTTGTGTTGTTTTTTTTGTTTTTCTATTCTTTTTTCTTTGGACACGTGATATGATTTTGATTTTCCCCGATAAATATGTCGTTTCTATCTTTTGCCTCTTTAGCCAGCTTTCCCTGACGATCCGCTTAGGTGAAACCTGGGTAGGTTTGTCTGGCTCACTAGGTTTATCTATCTATTTATCTATCTATCTATCTATCTATCTATATATATATATATATATATATATATATATATATATATATATATATATATATATATATATGTACTGTACCTAAAGTTAACACGTTTAGATTTTAGTAAACATATTCCAGTGTATAAGAATATATTTGAATATATACGGATCATTTTTTTTTTTTTTATCCCTGACGGTGTTATTTGGTAAATGTATATTCTTATAGAAGAACACTCATGCATTCATGTATACGTAGCGGGAGGTACCACGGTGCGGTGTAACGGTTAGCAAGTTTGTCTCGCTAAAACTATTACGACTGAATAGTGAATTCGATGCTCTCTGGATGTCCCAATCTTTCGGCCTTGTACCACATCTCAGATATGCTTAAAAAATCAACCTATATTTATAGAGGCTTTTAACATTGGAGACTTATGCATACTTACTATATGCAATGTGGATTTGCTTATATGAAATTATGTAAGGATTTATGTTTTCTTAAATATATATATAACTTTTTGAATAATTATTTGTATATTGATTTATATGTTAACGTATGTTCCTCCTTTATGTGCCTGTGTTTCCGCTATAATCTTCCAAGTGTGTAGGGGAATGTGGTGATCAGATCAGATGATCAGTGTCATATTTAACCAGAGATGTCATAGACAATGTATCGAATCGACCCGGCATGTTACATTTGGTTATTTTGTGACTAACATTACTATCGCTTAACGGCGCTAGCCAGATGAGTCACTACCAATCGGAAATAGTCAGCGGAATGAAGTCGAAGGTCAACTAGTAATGGATCAATGGCCAACAAAATGTCGGCTATTGGAAGTCGAACGAAGCTAGTTGGTCGGGAGGATAGACTGGAGTGAAGATGAAAGAGAAAAGGCCGGTCAAATCAGATATCGGAGAGGAAAGATATAAATTAGAAGGGATGCGCTGACAGTAATGAGATTTTGCAGTAAACGTTCAAGATATTTAACGACGACAGAGGCGGCAGGATCTCGCCGGCGCTGGACTCTCGTTTTTATTGTTGTTCGGCTTTTCGTTATATTATGATTAAGCTCTGCATACGACATGTACACACGTATACACACCATCACGAGTTCAAAAAAGGTTGGGTATACATGGTTATACAATCATATCAACTTAGGCGCAGAGGCTTAAACTATTTACTTATAGACACGCAATTAGAACCAATACACTCATCATACGCAAATAAGAAGTACATACTGAAAGTAGAAATAAATAAAAATGAAGCTGTTAAATTCATATACATATACATACACAAGTATTTCCTGATATAGGTTTGGTTTGGTTTGTTTTACGGCATATCAACCTCAATGGGTCATTTAATGTCGACAACTTTTTTTTTCCTGTTATTTTTTTATTTTGTCAAAAATCTAATTTGTTAATATTTTTTTCCTCAAAAATGTATAGCTGGTAATATTATTTTTTCAAAAACGCATAGCTGGTAATATTTTTTCAGAAAACGTATAGCTAGTAATATTATTTTTTCAAAAACGTATAGCCGGCAACATTATTCTTTCAAAAAAAAACATAGTTGGTAATATTATTTTTGCAAAAACGTACAGCTGGCAACATTATTTTTTCAAAAACCTATTATCAGAGGCCTTGATGTTGGACGTAGTTTATCGTCTTATCCAGGACGCGGAAGCAGTTTATCGTCATACCCAAGAGGGGGATGTTGTGTATCGTCATACCCAGTAAGCAGATGTAGTATACCGTCATACACAGGACGCGGATTAGGTCTGGGTGTTAACTATTTGCCCATAGCTGGAACCCTAAAAAGTACTACCACACCGGGTCAGGGTGGACCTGGAAACACCAGCAATTAAGAGGTGGTTCCACGCTCCTCAAAACATCCTGGTCAACCTGGTTGTTGGACGTAGTTTATCGTCTAAACCAGGACGCGGATGTAGTTTATCGTCATACCTAGGACGTGGATGTAGTTTATCATCATAGCCAGGATGTGGATGTAGTTTATTGTCATATCCAGGACGCAGATGTAGTTTATCGTCATACCAAGGACGAGATCTGTGTTTGGGGGTTAACTATTTGCCCATAGCTGGGATCCTAACCGGTGCTACCACATCGGGTCAGGGTGGATCTGGGAACACCAGCAAAAACACTCCTCAAAAAACCTCCTGATCAAAGGCCTTGCTGTTGGACGTAGTTTATCGTCTTACCCAGGACGCGGATGCAGTTTATCGTTATACCCAGGACGCAGATTCAGTTTATCGTTATACCCAGGACGCAGAATACTAAGAGGCAGTTCATTTGGGATTTTGCTAATGAGACCGATAATTACAAGGTAGTTTAGTAGTTCATAAATTTGAAATCCTTGACGTAGTGAGATCGATCTTTAACATTTGGCCCTTCGTTAAACATACCTAATAGGTAATTTACATATTTGACAAAGATTCATATTTATACAAGTATATACTATAGATACAACCTTCCTGAATGGATTTACAAAAATATATGATGTTAAATAATTTAATCATATTTTGTGACGTGATACGGACTGAGAGATTCACAGTAGATTTATGGCAACAAGAATTTAAGATATATGGAATTAAAAAAAATAGGAAAAGCAGTGACTTGGACGAATGAAAATGACCGCACAGCATAACGTACAGCATGAATATATATATATTTTTTTAAATTTGTGAGAGAGAGAGAGATGGGGATGGAGGGAGAGAAAGAGTAGAATCGTGTCATTTTAAGCGTTTTCCAAATAAACAAATGAGATATGATACTGCCAACAGACGCTTCACAATAGCATCAATGAATTTTAATAAAACATATTGAGCAGTAGATGTATTTGGAGTCTTGTCTGCTCCAACTTTTGCTAAATAAAGACTTACAGAAAATATTGTCCATATTTCTGAGATGTGGCATTGTAAATATTTACATTATTTACATTGTTTGGAATGTTGTCCTCATTTTTGTTGTCATATTCACGACATTTCAGCCGTTGTACGTTACAGTCTTCTTCAGGTGATTGAAATTTCGAAACGAATCCTTTATTTCGTCCGCCGGCGCATGGTCCAGTGGATAAATGAGTTTGTTGAAGTAATCCAGTGACCTGATCCAAAGTGTTGTGAGTTCAATATCCGCCCACAGCAGAGGCAAACAAAATCTCTGAAAAAAAAAATTAAAAAAATTTAAAGGGAAATAATTGAAATAACTGAAATAAGTGAGATATCCGGAATAGGTATGGCACGAAATAAAGTGTTCGGTTCGAAATTCCAATCACCAGGTGATTTCAGGAGCGTACAACGACGAAACATCGCGAATATGGCAACAAAGGCTGAACAATGTAATTAATGTAGAAAATATTGTTTTACTCGAACTTCTTTTCTGTTAAATAGATAGTACTTAAGATAGAAGCTTAAAGCGAAAAACTTAACGCTACTACATCAATGATGATGAACCAGCGAGTTCTTAATGAAGATCTGTTGACTGTTGACGTATTAGAACGAGGACATTATACATATATTAAGAGTTCAGGTTTATAAAATCTTTCAGACTTAGAAAAATATAGGCGCTATTGGTTCTTCTTTCCTAAATTCTAATTTGATGTCATTTGAATTGAAGTTATTAAGTGATTAGGAAATCAAGAAACATATATGTGATGATTTCAAGTGTTCTTCCTTTATTCTGATCACCTATTTATTTTATGCTTATACCGAATACAGTGAAGTACATGCATTCTTATTATTCTCGTGCACACTTTCCAAATAGTATTTAATACAAAAGTCGAGATTCATTTCGTATTGTATTGTATTTTCTTTGTACTTGGTAATGATGAAAAGTTGAAAGATTGATATCTCGTATGAACAGATATATATGAGAGCAAGTAGGAATCAGGTTGCAATTTTTTTGCGTCAGATCTTGTTGACTAAAAAGTATCAAATTGCTAATTTTTCCGAAAAGATTAAACTGGAAAATACACGGATTGCATAAATGATTTCCGAAAAGTGTAATTAGTGATTGCAATCTTATATTTGCAAGTTGTATTACGATATATTTTCCATATGTGTAGAAATATTTCTTCCAACTGGCCTCCATAAAGACGACTTGAAAAATGAAATTCAGATATTCATGTAATTTAATGATTACATTCATTCATAAAATTCATACAATCCACATTGTTTGTGGGGAAGTTTTACAGATATTTTTTATCGAGGTATTTTATCTGGTTGTGATTAAATTTTATTTCTATATTCCACATCTATCTTTTTCGTAAGACACGCTATTCTTATCTGAAACCACTTTAATTATTATATTTGTTTGCCGTTCGTTGGAGCTTTCTCTCAAATTGTTTTCTTTTTTCACCATTTTCGAATGAAATTTAGTTTTTCTTTTATTAATTTTATAATTTCTTTATTTTGTGTTTTTTCTATCATATTATTTTTACCTCATGAAGATACTTAATTTTTTCTTTCTATTCCATTGTTTTTGTTTGTAATCAAGTCGCTCTTTTTGCCTGTTCTTTCGTTTCTTTCTTTCAATTCTTCCGACACCTCTTTTGTCACTACATTTTCACCTTTATCTGTTTTTCATAGCTTCTTATTGTTCTACATTTTCACTTTCTCAACGCTCCACTATATATTCCCATCGATGTCAATATCAAACATGTCAATTGCTTAACTTGATTCTTAATGTTTAATAATATTCTCCTTTGATACACTTTACTGTTTATTTTAGTAACAGCTTTTTTTAACCTTTTCATTATAGAATGAGAAAAATCTAAACAAACTTATCTTTCTTTGTTTTCAATCTTTTGCTAACAAAAACTGCAATTGATAGATTTTCTTATCACATTTTTTAATGTCGGTAAATATTAATGATATTTTGGTTCCTTTCTCATAAGTAGGATTGTTTTTTGCCATTTTGTTTCGTAGTAATATTTCATTTTTGTTTTAAATGATTTATATTGATTAAAAAAACGCGTCATTTGACTGATTATAGCAATTTTCATAATAATTAGACTTCTTTTGCATCTTCATCTTACTAATGTATTGCAATTTTAAACTAAGACACTTGTTTCTCCAGTTTTCTTTTGCCTCACTTATTTTCCATTTCATCTGCTTCCCCAAGGTTTTCCTTCGTCCGAGATTTTTTGGGTATTTTAATTATCAAGTGGTGTGGAAATAATTCATTACGATTAACCAAATATCTCTAATTTATAATAAAAATATAAAAACTTGGTTTTCAACAAATCACGGGTGACTATTACTTTATTTATACTAAAGCATTTATTAGAAACCAAACACAAAACCAAATTTTAAAGTCAATCAAAAATAAGCGGTCAAGAGAGTGTTGTCCTATTGATATTTGTGCTTTAATCTCGCTTTTGATAAATTATTGATATTAGAATAGAGCACGTAACGAATGAAATATCGAGAAAAATACGAAATATTAAGATAACGAGCCCAAAGAAATGGGTTTCCCTTTGATTATTTACTAGTCAATTTGCAAGTATTTTGTCAATGAATATGAATGTGGAATACTTTTTCTCAATAAGGTCAAACCTTTTTGTATCTAAGTCAAAACCAGATTTCGGAACATTTTCTTTTGAAAAATATATTCAACCCGATCTTCTATGGAACTGAAAAAAATAAATTACTTGTTAATGAAAAAGAACCAATAAAAATGTGCGTACGTACGATCTGGCACTTTCACACACACAGAGATATAGTGGAACAACAGATTAGACATAGATCCATTCCTTAAGAGATATTTGCAATTTACGTTTCAAATATAATAAAAATTAAATTAACTTGTTTATTTACCTACGACAACTGCTTAATAACATTCACTTTCTTTTTTTCATCTGTTTTATTTCCGCTTGTACATTCTGCCAGTTAATTATCTTTACCTTGGTTCTCGTTCCTCTGAATAAAATATAATCGCAACCCACATGCGACAGGATGGAAGTATAAAAATAAAACCATTTCCTAATAATAAAATAAGTCTTTCATATTTTTTAAATATATGAGCTTGGCTTTCGTCAGTTTTAATAGTATAACAAATTTTTATAAATTCAAGACTATCAGTTTAACGTCGTCGGAATAATGCAATTGCTGTAATATTAAAAAGGTAAAGAAAATGTACAATATCAATCGCGAAAGTTTTCAATTTACTTAAGTAAAATAATAAAGGAGATAGCCCAATATCCTTTAAAATGAAAAATCTAAAAAATAAAATAAAATTAAAATTATATTTATATTTATATTTTATAATTATATTTTCCTTATTTGAATCACTATTTTCTTCCTAGTTTCCTCAGCTCTGAAGAAATTAACTCTCTATTCTTCGGTCAAAAATCTTGCCACAGAAATGGCTGAAAGACTTTATAACTGTCAAATACAAATGTTTCTCTGACCGTAAAGAGCTATTATGATTTAATAAAAGTTGCCAAAATTGATTTTCTTTATGCTTTAACTTTATGAACAACCGATTATTTTAACGTGGTTGTGTGTGTAGAAAGGATCCAATAAGATTTGATTTACTTACACAATTTACATTTAAGAGTTCACGCTTTCAACAAACTGGCGACTGGGGAAAGAGCGGGATGACGCGGATTTACGATGCAATTCGCGCCCATCATAAATTTTACTCCCATTAGTGTGTCGACTACGATATTTATATTGCGATAGCATAAACGGACCAGTCACCACTAAACTTGGAATATTCCTACTTCCTTATCATATGAATGTGCGATATATCATATAAATACACAGACACACACGCATGCATGTACACATAAATTAGTACTTTTGTTATGTACATAAATATATAAATGCAAATGTTAAGGCTTCAATCATTATTTTCCTTCCTCTTTTTTTTTCTTGTATTTCGCGTTATATATAAATACATAGGCGAAAGAATAAACATTACGCATGCTTCAAGCGCGCGCAGACAAGCATGCATTTATTTGTATATTTATTTAAGTAAACGTGAATAGACGCACAAATGAATATATTTAGCCTCGAATGATACAAATAACGATTGTTCGTCTACACACATTCACCTGGAGATCTGAATAACTGTACAAACGAATATTTAACATGTATGATTTTGTACAATTGTCTGTGTTTATGCAATTGTATATGCCTAGTATTTTCATATGTATGTCTCCTCTCTTATGGATAATTTCGGAACATTGCCCTCCGCTTTCCGAATCTCGATATGCATATACATAATGATCATTAATTTTACTCTCTTTATTCGCCACTGAAAATCGACATACATTTGATACATTAAAAGCAGCTTTACTTTTAATTTTAGATTTTTCAATACACTTATACATGCTTTTATATAAAGAAAAATGTGTATAATATATAGAAATATGAAATTTTATTTGATATCAATGATAGTATTAAGACAACTAAATATTTGCATCCCTAAAAAATTTGTTTCTATGACAACTAATATCGCTGCTAAAGCCTGGAACCTCATAGATAAAATTGAAGACATTGGCGCATACATGTGAGTTTTTGTTCTAGTATTTCAATGAATCTCGTTTATTTTATTTAATGTAGAATTATAATGAGTGAACAATTGAATATTTTTACGAAAGCAATAGATTTATATATCATAAAAGTAGGCACATCTTGAGTTATTAAAAAAAATAGATTGACACAAATTATCTACAAAGTATGCTTTGAGAGATTCTCTCGGGAGTATAAAACAATGATGGCATTACTGGTTACTTGAAAAAAGTCAATATTCAGATCGTTATGTATGGATTTTAAAATTACTAAATTTTGGCAAAATTGGTATAAACCGGGAATTTTGTTGGTATAAAGATTCAATTTGCGTTTGTTTAAACATTAAATTAGGTTTCTGTGCGACATGAAAATTTGGTCCAAGACTAAGGAATTCCATTTCATTTAGAGTGGGAACGCGATAGGCTAATGAAGTTGTCGTTGATGTTTCGTAAAAGTATTTTTCCATTATATAGTTTGTTTAGCTTTTTTTTGGATGACTTGTTTATGGGATTAATTTTCTTTTTGTTTTGTATTATATAATAAATCGAATATTTCCTTGAATTTTTCAGATGTCGTAGAGATTGTAACATCCATTTAATAAGTACAATTTCAGTGCTGAGCCGATGTAATTCCAGTTTGGATGTGTTTATTTGTCGTGTGATGAGATTCCATTGAAATTCCATGGTGTTGGGATCTTTTAATGTTGCGGCAACATGTAACTTGAATTTAATGTATTGAGGAAGAAGATCATTATTCCAAAATATATTGTTAAGTATAACAGACAAAGAATGTCTATTACGTTTGATCATGAGCCATTTGAAACTTCGTCTATTTGGTTTAATTTCGGGCGAATATAAAGACAAACATTTTCCAAAAAATTGAGATATTTTTATTATGCTGTCCTTGATCTAAGTTTTCGGCCGACAACAGCCTACTTCAGAGTGGTTATAAGGACATTTAAACAAATATATGTACAAGATATATAAAAGATGATTTTCAATTAGGTTGACATAGAACATTGCTAAGCAATGATAACGGTCGCAGAACAGCAGACGCAGGTCGTAAATGAATCAAACATAATAGACATTTGTTGTCTGTTATAATTAAAAATATATGTTTGAATAATGATCTGCTCCCCAATACACTAAATATATATACACACACAAATACACAAACAAACATATATCTGTATGTGTGCGTGCGCGCGCGCGTGTGTGTGTATGTATATATAAATATTCATATATACATTCATCTATATATATTCACAGATATATATGTGTATATTCATATATATATATATATATTCATATATATATATATTTATATATTCATATGCATATCTTCATATATATATATATATATATATATATATATATATATATTTGAACATATCTATATATATATATAGACAAAGATATTCACCAACAAAGATGATATATGTTCACAAAGAAACTTGCTATGCGACGATAATGGTCATGGAATAGCAGATGCAGTTTGTAAATTGATCGAACATAATAGACATTCGTTTTCTGTTATATTTAACAATATAAGTTTGAGTAATAAAAGCTGCCACAATACACAAAATACACGAAATATATATATATATATATATATATATATATATATATATATATATATATATATATATTTATATACATTCAACGGACATCCATCAATTTTTAATATTCTTATCTATTTCTCAGAATCTAATGTCCGTATGATACCAGATTTTTTATATGTTATGAAGAACAAAAAAGTTAATACAAAACTCAATTTTCAGAACAATAGGCTAAATACAAAAAAGTTAATACAAAACTCAATTTTCAGAACAATAGGCTAAATACAAAAAAATTGACAGCCGGCTTATGCAAAATAATAAAAGAGAAAATCATTCGTACTGTAGAAAATATCGTTGTAAATTGATTGATTCGTGTATGTAATTTACATAAGAATTTTATCGGTGGAACTTAGAAGACCATTTATTCAGTAGAATATGTGTAATAATTCCAGCAAGAAACATCACGTGGTGCATAGGGTGTCAACATTGTTACTCTTAAGTTAACAACACGATGGTTAAGACAAAGAAGCTCGGCGTTGACTTGAGACAGAGAATTGTTAACTTTCACTCGTCGAAAATAGTTATAGCGATATTTCAAACCGGTTAGCTATCTCTAGATCTACTGTACAGTCCATTATAAAGACGTTTCATGAGTTTATCACAACAGAAATTTCGCCTGGGCTTAGAAGAATACCGAAATTTTCAACGAGAACAGCACGAAAACTGTGTCACCAGGTTAAATTATACCCAAGAGTTGTTTTGAAAGACATCGCTAAATATTTGAATACGACGGCTAGCAGCGTAAGTACTCGCATAATACAAAAAATGTTTAAATAGAAATGGGTTGTATGGACCCCGACGAAACCCTCTTCACAAACCATGTCACATTATTATTATTCATATTGCTAAAGTGTTCATGAAAATGGCTATGGATTGATGAAACAAAAACTGAGGTTTTTGAATATAATGATGCACAGAAGATTTTGAGCAAGAAATGCGTTTTTCTCCCAAAGAACACAGTGACAGCATGAAAACATGGAGGCGACTCGATAAAGTTTTGCGGTATGTTTTAGCTGAAGTGGGACAGGATAATTAATTTCATTGAGAGGAATAATGAAATCTGCAGACTATATCAAAATTCTGAATGAATATCTACAAATATCAGCGCAAAATCTTTATATAGGTCGGCGATTTAATTTCCAAGAAGAAAATGTTCTCAAACATACGTCTATGTGAGTTCAGAAGAACAAGATTACAGTTCTGCCATGGCCTTCATTGAGTTCTGACTTGAATCCTATTGAAAATCTATGACTAAAATTGAAAGATCGAATAAATCGTCGTCACCAAAAAAAACCTTCAGGAATTAGAGTGGGTAACCATTGAAGAATGGAAGAAAATCCCAGGAAATACTTCTTCAAATCTCATCTTCTGTCATCCCGTTATCTCTTCCAGACTCCGTTTCACCATCCGCTTGCTTAAGTCCGTTAAGTATGTTACGCGTTGCTTCCCTCGTCACTCTTACTATCTATTCGCCGAATGAGTATCTGATTTTCCAAGCGCTTCTTTCTCATTACCGACACGATAATAAACATAATATTTTTGATTGGTGGTAAAGGCAAACTTACGGACAGATGGGAAAGCACTCCTAGTAGCAAAGATGTTCGATACTACTGCAGAATTGAATCAGTGCATGACAATTGATTAGATCCTATCAGCGCATGATTAACTATACAAGCCATTCTAAAGTAATCACATGTTGAAAGGACACTTAGTTGGAACAAATGTTTTAACTTAAAAAAAAATAAAAAAATCTAATGTTTGTTTTGATGACACCTTCCATTGGCGAGAAAGATAGTGAGTTCGAAAGCAATTTTCACTTCAAAAATATCATCTATGCTTGATGAGTAAGTGTTTTGACAAGGTTAATTTTCCTAGACTTGAACAAATGAATCCTAACTGAGACACAGCTTAGTAAATGTGCGCTTCCTATAAACGATGACAAGGAATGAAGTAGGATTTCTCTAAATCAGCATTTCCAGGAAATGTAACATCATTATTCCCCACCTCCATAGTAAATTGTGAAGAGAGGTGAAGACTTTTTAGTTGTTGAAAAACATCTATCTGCTTTGTCATGTGATGAAGTAGGTGTAAAAGTGTCATCAACATAACGGAAATGGCAGTATAGTATAGAGATCTTATCAAATAATTGCCGCTCCTTAAACCCCACAGAAATATTGGCCATGTGAGATCTCAAAGGACTACTCATCGCTTACCTATCAATGTCTTGGTACATGTCATTATCAAAGCTGAAAGAAGCAGACTTAGAAAATCCACATCAGTTCGACAAAGACACTCCCAGGAAAATATAGAGGCTTTAAGAGACCACCATACAAATAGTCATCATAAATATCAATAATCCTGTCAAGAGGGACATTTGTGAACAAACTACAAATGTCAAAAGACACGAAAAAACTCCGGATAGTTGGCAGTATCCCAGCACCCAATTCTTATGTGATTTATCTAATATCAGTCCTACTCCTTTGTCGTGTTTCTCTCCGCCAGTATCCTGTACTACTCATTGACAAAACCCCCGTTGTTTGGTCATCTGATTTCACATACGCCTAGGACGTTGATTTTTAGCCTGTTCATTTCTTAGATTTCTTCCGTCCTTTGTTAGGTCTTATTTTCCGTCCTACCGGCTCGCTAACGAGCCGCTCACTCGGAAGAAATTTGAGAGTTGTGGTCGGTATAGTCGCCGGCAATTCGACTGTGGAGTAATTAATATACGTTATATATATATATATATATATATATATATATATATATATATATATATATATATATATATATAAATTCCCAAGAGGATAGAATTCAGATAGAACTCAATGTCCAGGACAGAGTAAGAATATGGTATAAAAGGCTCAGACACTAATATTCCATGGTTATAATTTATTACAATGAAATCGTAATCACGATCCAATTCATCAGACCTACATATTCAAAAAGAAATCGGAAAATATAACTCCGGGTATAAAAAAAAAAAAAAAATCATTGAGAGTGTATGTGTGGGAGTGGGAAACAAGTGTGAGAGGGAAATGTATGAAAGCTCTAGAGAGAGGTGTAACAGAAGAAAGAAAGTCTAAAGGTGAAGGTGGGGATTTAAATTTAGAGAAGTTTTAATGAGAGGAGTTAAATAACACTTTAAATGAGTGAGATACAGATAACTATGAATTATTTTTCTATGCATAATTCGCTACCGATTTGCTGACCTAAAATTAAAATTAAAAAACAGACACTGGAAACGTGTGTATACATTTGTGGTGACACTACGCACAATAAAAAAAAAACTATATGATCTAAACTTAAAATCTAGAAGTTGAGAGAGAGAGGAAAAAAAGAAAAGAGGTCTCAAAATTAAAACGAGGACATTTATAAGGGAACTGATGTGTAATCAAGAAAATCTGACAAAACAAGTAATATCACCTACAGGTTACGAATTTAACATAAACATATAAAAATTAAAAAGTATTTAATCTAGTAAGGATCTACTATTTATATGCCCCAAAACACATACGTAGATACACACATACACAACATATCTATACCTACTCTCACATACATACATATATGTGTGCACATATATATATATAAATACACATACGCTTATGCATATATATACACATACACACGCATACACATAGATATACACATATGTACACACAAACACATATACATAAAACATTACGCACATCCATACATATACATACACACACTCATCTGAACAAATATACAACGTATCTATCTATCTATCTATCTATCTATCTATCTATATCTATATATATATATATATATATATATATATATATATATATATATAATTAAAAAGTAAAAGGTAAAAAATCACCCATCCATACATACATTTAACATATCAATATGCATGGGTAGAATTAAACTAATTTGTACTTAAAAAACTACCGAGGAAGTAAACGTTAACAATATTAAAAAACTCACGGAGTGATTAACGCGTATATATCTATTAAGTTTACATATATACCTAGGTATATGAAAATATCAGAAATCTATCAGATTTTGTATATCATTTATTTAGGAAAACTTTTTACCTACATACCCACATACACATATACCAACACATGTGTAAAGTTTGCTAAAACAAACACAGACAATGACATATATGTATAAGTAGTAATAAGAGTCATTCCATTTAAATATCATGTCCGATGTTAGTGATCCATGATCGAACTGTTATAGGTGACAACACGTTATAAAACTGTATTTATGTTTTAAAGCGTTTTTTAATGTCTAAGTTTGGAAATGATCTCACTACGAAAATTCAGCAACTCATCTGTGTTTTTATCTTTAATAATACTTTTTAAAAAAATGCATAGATAACACCGATCGCGACAACTATTAGGGGTTCTCGCTCTTGATAAGAATTTCCATTCAAATTGCACTGTTAATCCTTTGTCCACCAGATCCCAGTTGTGTTTTGATGAGGAAGTTTGATTTTTAAGGTATTGATATTTAAAAGAGCGTCTATGGTTGTATAGACGCTGCTTCTAATTACCAGTGGATATACCTATGTATATTTTTTTCTGGTTGATATTTTCTTCGGGGATGATTGTAGCTTCATATATTACATTCTCATACATACATTTTCCTCCGATAGGACAATTAGCTTTACTCCTACTATTGCAGGTGGGGCTTTTTTTTGTCCATATTACTTACACATGAATAACTAATTTTCAGTGTCTTCCTACTGAAAAAATATATAGTGGATGTTTACTATGAAAGTGCTTGTCTATTAACCTTAGGAACTTCCTATATCAATATAGGAAAGCTTGCAATAGGATGGGTTAAACCATATTACTTTCCACTTTCTGTTTTCAGATCTATTATTATTATGATTTTCTAGTTCTTCGTTATAGTTTAAATCCTTTTTAAAACCACTATTTTTGAGAGCCTGGTTGTATGTAAATTTATTTTCATAAAATATTTTTGGTTAGAAGATAGCCTATATATTCTCGTATTAAACGTTTTTGGGGATGTGATCTATGACAGATTTCGGGTGGTTAGAGTGTACATTGATGTATAGGGGTTTCTGATCAACTTTATGGAAGGGCTTAAAAGTCTCATTAGGGAGGTTGAGGGTGATAACTAAAAAAACGACTATTTTAAGGTTGGAAGATATTTCAATCTTAAGGTCTAGGTATTTGAAGGTCCTAATGATCCTCTTATATAAGCTGCAAGTCAAGGGACCATTGCTATTAGGGACAATCATTAATCCGTCATCTCTATAAATTCCAATTTAATTAAGGTTAACTAATCTACTCAAAGTGTCTAAAATATATATGCCCACTAAATCTGCAATTTGGGTAGAGTCGAATGCTTCCTCAGGTACATCGAAACTTTCATTATTCATCTTTACACAAGTAGCGTCATTGTATGTAAGTATTGATCTTCTTGACGCTAAAACAATGTCCAGATCATTTTCCGTTATTTCGGTATATCTTTTAGCGAAAAGGCTATTAATTAATAGTTCCTCCTAAATCAAAGGGTAAAAATCCAAGATGTCAAATTGGATGAAAGTAGCTTTCCTTTTATTGGGGATCTTTAGGAATCATTTAATCGTCTCAGCCGAGTCCTTCCAAAGGTTGACTGCATATTTATCCAGAACACATGATGTTATTTTCTTAAGAATGCTCTTAGAAATTAATCCCAATTCCGATTTTGAGGAATCAATTAAACAGGACTGCAAGCCATTGATAAAGTTCGGTTCATGATCTTTGAAGAGAATGTATGCATCTTTCATATTAAATTTACCCATTCTCTTAGCAACTCCACATTCGTAAGCAAATTTCGAGATTATAAGGTGTTATTTTCTTTGTCTGTCTTATAAGAACTGGTAATTTTGTCAGTGATGAGTTTGTCATATTCAAAGGGTTTCATTTTATAGATATTTTTGGATTTGTCAGCTTTAGTCCATAATTTACTGGAGTTTTTATGTTTTAATGTCATTACCAATTTTAGCTTGGAAGTAGTTTGAAGAATTTCTGAACTTAATCTTCTTAATTAAATTAAGCAAATCACCTTCGAAACGTTCAAGCAGCTTGTTACACGGTGGAGTTTTCTGGGATTTCATTTAATATAAATTGAACTGCCCCACACGATTTAAAACAAATTCTCCGACGTGCAAATTTTCGGGATAACAACTGAGACATTACTTTATTTATTGAACAATTTAGTTCAAGCCACATTAACTGATAAACTCCTACAACAAAAAAATCTCAAATTACCACATTAGTAAAAAACGCACTCACTTAAATTTTTAAAAAAATAATTCAACCTTAGCGTTGCGACTGCACACTCCAAATGTTTGTATCCCTTAACAATAACACATTTTAAAAAAAACAAAAAAGCAACATATTTCTATTCGCATCTAATTTTTTCGTCTCTGATGCTACCTGGATTTTACTAAAAATAAAATAATTTCCATGCCTGAGGATGACTGAATGTACAGTTAAATGTACTTGCAGATTTTAAAAAAAAAACTTATACAGCTTGTAGTTACTAAAAACAAGGATCATAAAATTCATCGAGTGATTCTTAGGTTAATGCGACTTTAAAATTTGTTTTATAAAATTTATTATATATATATATATATATATATATATATATATATATATATATATATATTGGTAGCTTCATGACATCTCTAAAAAACGTGCATAGGATGATGATACAGACGCCAAACGAAAACAAAATCTTATCGTCTAAATGTTTATGTTATTATTAAGAGAAAAGACCAAAGCTTTTTTTAATTATTTTTTTCAAATTCCTCCTTCTTTTGAGAACATTCTAAATTTTGATTAAAAACCCTTGTTTCTCTTTATTATTTTAGATTTTTATATTTATGTAGTTAAAATATTATAAAATTAGTTGAAATCCGCCTTCACTTTCGTAATTGTCCTTATAAGATCATTTTTAGTGCTTTGTAAATTGTATCGCTTCGTCCAATCAAAAGACATGCAGTAATTAAGAAATGCAATTTTCTGTTCATAAATATCGTTAAAATGGCTGTAATTAAAAAGTACGGAAGGTCACAAGCAATAAAACGTAAGCGAATTGAAGCGTTCTCCGCTGAATGTCCATTTCATTATTGCAAATTCTTCGTGCGAAACACATATTGCGCATTTT
>CAHIKZ030000324.1:3100000-3117500 GCA_903632075.3 Acanthosepion pharaonis
CATCAGTTGTCTTTGTTGTTGTTCTGATTTTCATTTAAAAACGGAAGAAGCTGACGCGATTACTTTTCGTTTTTAGCATCCTCTTGTTTGATCAGAAATAACGACCACATATCTCGTTGCTACACTGAAAAAAGTAATGTATTTTTTATTTGAATAATGGCTAGAAAGTTACTGAGTTTCGTTTAGATATTTGTTGGTATACTTTTATCGAAGTGGAACGCAAGACTAATGGAAAATGTACATGTTTGGATCTACAGTGTGGATCTGAATGGCTTGTCAAGCCATATATATAATTTTCTCTTTCAGTTGGCTGATATGAGACTCCTACAATTAGTAACAGGGTAAGTTATAACAAAACTTTCGGACCACCCTGTGTATTTGACTTCGAGGTACAGGTTAATCTTAATTAATAAGAAAATTGAAGTGAAGAACTAAAAATAAAAATATGGTAAATAGTCAGTAACTATTAATAGCAGTTTCTAATTAATTTTGACGAGGTTTAAAAAAAATCATCAGTTTTTAATTACATCTAACAGTAGTTCAATACATTTATAGAATTTCATTACTTTATGGGATCTACATTGTTGAATTTATGTCTAATTAAAGTTTTTGCTGAGACTTATGTAGTAATCATCTTTAAAAATATTTACCCAGCATGTCGACACAAACACGTGTAGACACTAAATATAACATGTGTAACTTAATATGAATTATATTCATATTACAACATGAAACTGTTACCTCAGGGCCTTATGAAGAAAGATCTGTCTGTTAATATCTAATTTAATAAGATTTTTGTTTAACAGTCGCTATAATTTTAATTTTCCCGTTTTAACATCAAGGATATCTATCAATCTGTCTATCTATCAACCTATCTATATATGCCTACCTGTCTATGTATGTCTACATATGTCTATTTGGCTAGGATGAAGTAATGGATAGTGGAATTGGAGATCCGAGTTCGAATTCCACTCGAATCCATTACATTCACTTACGAGTTATTACCCTTGTGAAAAGTATGGAACTTTTTCTCCTTCCTCCAGCTATGGGTAAATAGCAGGACAGCTCGTGTTCTATAGCTTTGGATGGCAACTGGTCTATCGCAGAAAGAAATGGTAACCTACTGCGTGAAAAATCTGCTTCGTCAGACATGTATCGGAAGATACATGATCGTCTAAGCGTGTATCATGGCACATAACTGAGATCTATCTATCTATCTATCTATCTATCTCTTTTTTATGTCTCCATCTATGACTGTCTACCTACCTATGACTTTCTATCTATGCATCTCTGTCAATCTATATATGTCTATCTACGCCTATCTATATCTATGTCTGTCTATCTATGTCTGTCTATCTATGTCTGTCTATGCTCGTCTATATATATGTCTATGCCTATCTATCTATCTATGTCTGTGTGTTCATATCATCTATCTATCTATCTATCTATCTATCTATCTATCTATCTATCTATCTATCTATACACAGACACACACACACACACACACACATATATATATATATATATATATATATATATATATATATATATATATATATATTCTCTATTTAGGCAGCAATTTTTCATTGATGCATTTTTACTTAAGTAATATAGACAAGTTTTGTCAATTTATTTTAAGGAAGTTCCTTTCATATTGTCTGATAAGCTTGATAACATTATTATTGAAAGACGAAAGGAAATCACCATATTGATACATTTAATCCTATTTAAGCTTTCGGCTTACATAAGACATTATCAACGATGACAATTACATTTCAATATATCAAACAATACACGGACAAAACTATAATGTTAGTCTGTTTTGGCAGATCTATCGTTAGGTGTCTGCCGCAAATGTACTGTGTGAGCTAGTGATTAAAACACTTTCTAAACATTTTCATCTGCACGAAGACTTTTCTTCTGTTATCACAATGTGGGATATTTAGATTCAGACCTCGTGTCGTTCAACGAAATTATCGGACTGGATCTTATTCGCCACTTGGACTCCTTGCAGTTGGTCCCATGTTTGCATGGTTGGGCCATTTCCATGCCGGATGGTCTTGTCCCATTTGGCGAGGTGGACTCCTTTCTTTCAGCGGACCGATCGCCTCTCTCTGAAGTGTCCCACCTCTCTTTCAATATAGTACTCGGTCATTTAATTTCACGTGACGTAAGTTTTGTCCTGAACTATGAACCCATTTAAGCGGACCCCCTGGCAGATTTTTTCCTTATAATGAGGTGCAATGAGTTTGAAGCAGATGTTCAGTGTTGAGTCGTTGGGAATACTGGACCAAGACGAGTTTTCCAGTTACGAATAGGATTAGATACAACGTTACTAGAAGTATATAACTGAAGGATTCTAACTATTATCTGTAGTTACACTGGCGGGCAGAAAATCTGGTGTATTTCCATTCTAACCACGCGGTAAATTGTGCATCTTGGAACGTGACGTTCGGCGTTTAGATAACAAGGAGCTGTACCTAGGTTACTTCGAACTGTTCTTCCAACAAGAAAAAGAACGGATCATTGAGGAGATACTCGTGTCTCCTTGGGATTTTAGGTATGATATCTGGATACCCCATCGACGCGCCTTTAAAACTGAGGTGGCAGCCTCTACCTAAATCAGGCCAGTGTTTAACTGTAACTTGAAAACAGTTAACTCGGTCTCGATAAACGATGCCGCCTACTCGAGTGTAAACCTGACTGGCGACATGCAGGACTTGCTGTTATCCTTCAGGACCAAAAAAAGAAACTATGTCTTGCTATCTGACACCCAGAAGGCGTTCCTGATGATTTGTCTCGGCTTGGGTGCAGACAGGAATAGATTATGTTTCTGTGTTCGGGATGGAGACCGGCTCTGATATTACCGCTATACTACCCTTATATTCAGGTTCATCTCCAGCCCCTTCGAACTTGGGAGTATGCTGAAATTCCAAACAGGTCAATACTCTTTGGAAGCCTGTCGCACGAGGATGTAGAGCCGGTTTTATGTAGACAACCTGGTAATGACTGAGTCTGATCCGACGAAGCTCGCTGGGTTACATTCTCTGGTTAGAGAACGTTTGCAGAAGGGCGGATTTTTAATTCAGTCCTGTAACACAAATTGTGACAACTTCAGGAGTGAGATGAGCACGAATGATACGTAGAGCACTGATGGTGACGAGTGGAAAAAGCTACTGGGGTACAAATATAATCCTCACGGAAAATTTGCACCTGTCAGATGTAATTTCGACGCGGCGACCAAGAGGAAGATCCTTTCTGAGGCAGCCAAGTTGTTTGACTCATTGTCTCTATGCCTCCCAGTGACCTTGAAGAGTAGTGTTCCGGTTGGGATGTTGTGGAAAAAGGTTTTAGGATGGGACGGTCAGTTTTCTCAAGATTCCAAGTTGTCGTGGAGCATTCTAGAAAGTGCCCTCTCCGGTTTGAGCGCTATCCATTTTGGGCGACAGGCCCTTGAGGTCAGCCGAACTGTAGACTTATACCTGTTTTGCGATGTGTCGCCAGAGGCTTATGGGTACGCTGCATGCGGTTTGTAGGACCATCGATTTTCTTTGGTCTTCGCTAAGGCTAAGGTTGCGTTCTTGTAGGATAAAACTCTTCCCACCTTAGAGCCAATGACCGTCTTCCTTGAACTCAAGTGTCTGCCGACCATCTTGGACAGCTGCAAGGTGTTTCTCCCTTCCAATTTTTATGTTGTCATGGATGCTCAAGTAATATTGTCTTGGATTCTATCGCAGTCCATGGCCAGTAAGAATATATTTGCAAGAAATAGACTCAAATATATCTTGCAAACGAGTCGTGGATTGGACTCGCACTATGGACTTAGACCTCACTTTATGTATGGCGCCATAATGCAAAACGATGTTGATTTGATTACCATAGGATTAACCTTGAAGACGTTCAGGTTTTAATTGGAATTTTGGTACCATTTTCCCTATTGGTTACGCAATAGAGTCCATCCTTTGCCGACTCAAATCATGCCCTGCATAGATACGCAAAGCTGCTGGATTGCTCGAACTTTGGCGAACTTGTCGGTGGTCCTGGAGGAAGAACATCACCCGTTCACACGTTGGTTTAAGGTCACGTCCTTGGTGTTCAAGTTCATCACTAGATTGCGGAGTGAAGCGAAGGACTGACAGGAAAGCACCTATTTATCTAATGAAAACTTTACAACAACTGAAATTTTCTGTAGAGACTGGATTTCCACTGGATCCTCTTGGAATGATGTTGCCACGCCTGGTTCATGTTCTCGAAATTTTCCTGGATTAGCAGGGATTAATTCGTTCTAATGAACGTATTAATAAGTCTTTGCATTTTGTATATAACCTTAAGAAACCCTTGTTAGTGGGAAAGAATCACATGATGACGAAACATTTTGTCTTAGACTGCCATTCTAGATGTTCTCATTTGGGAGAGGGGTTGATTCTGGTCGAGCAGTTATTTGATTCCTCAGGAAAGATAGGCGGTCAAAATGGTTCTAGCTTCATGTGCATGATGCAAGCGATTCAATACCAGACCCATGCTGCCGCCCAATATGGCCAGCCTACCAGTTCCTTGAGTAGAGTTCGAACTACCCTTTAAGACCTCGGAGGGAGACTTCAAGGGACATCTTTGGGTGAAGGAAGGGACTATCGAAAGAAAAATGTACCTGCTTCTGTTTACTTACTTGAGCGTCAGGGCAGTACGCATCGAGGTTTTACCGGACATGAGCGTTTTGTCTTTCGCCCAGGCCATGATCCGGTTTACCACACTGTATGGTATTCCCGAGGCTCTGTACAGCGATAATGCTAAGACCTTCTTGGGCAGCGGAAGACTGTTTTGTCGTCTGTCTCTCCTCGAGGAGTATCACGATAATTTAGCTCGTACAATCTGAAGCTCAACATAATTTCCCTTTTTTCTCCATGGTTCGAGTGAACTTGAACATGGTTGGAGTGACTTGACTGAGGTTGGAGTCGCGGAATCATCGAGGAGCATTCAGATGTTGAAGACATGCCTCTACAAGATTATTGGTACAGGAAAAGTGGATTATTTCTCCCTTCTGACGTTATTCTCTGACGTCCTGATGGCAGTGGACACCCACCCCATAACATATAAGGAGTCCGCTGAAAACAGACCTAACAGTAGTCACACCTAACCAATGGCTGTAAAAGTTCCATGACCTGTGGTACAATGAGTACATCCTTGGCCTTAGGGAGACGTCCCCTGGACAATCTCGGTTGGTTTCCCAAAACCGCCTTTAAATGAATGATGTGGTCCTTATTAAGTACCCACACAAACCTTGACCATTTTGGATACTTGGAACAATCTTGTATATCATTCCGGGAGACGATGGGGTCGTGTGATCGGCTCGTGTTTGGCAGGTGTTGGTCTTTTGCACATCCACTCATTAAAACATTTGTATCCTATGAAGTATTCCCTGTCATCCGACGACCAATACAAGTTTGGGGCCGGTATTTTCATCTCTCCTTCTCCGGACACTTCTTATGACAATATGACAACAGGGTCAAGGAACGCACTTGTTTTCACCCAGTAGAGAAAATTTATTTGGCTGTGTACTACATGTAAGGCACCATAGGGAGAGCAGGATATGACTCGTGTGACGAGTGATTCCACTTCGACTATGTGCAATCGAGGTGGCCCCTAATAGTAGACGGAAATGGCATTGTCCTAACTATGCTTCTAAAAATGTCGGCGGGGTTGGTCAAGTCTGTTACTTGCTTAAAAATTTTGGCCGTATGTAAAACTAAATCTGCAGCCGTCAATGGAACCAAAGGCTAAGGTGCGGAGCGAGGGTACTCTGAAACACTGTCACCTGCAGGTGGCTCTAGATTTGAGCCTAGCATCTGTAAGTCCCGCATCAATGTGACTCACCTTTTATTCTTCTCTTGTTGTCGGGAGTGTGTGGAAAAAAGTGGAGTGACTTGACTAAGGTTGGAGTCGCGGAATCATCGAGGAGCAGAGTGGAAACTGGCCCCGCGAATTGTCTTTAGGCAGGGGTGCTATGACCACTTCCTTAGCCACTTATTTGAAGAGTAGGAGGGGATGGAGGTAGTTACAATTTTCTTATAAAATGCACCATCTACTCATGCTTGCTTGCTCAACCGCGGATATTTGTTGTTAATTGTTGTCTACTTAATTATTTTACTGCCAGTTTGTGAGTGTGTCTCGAATGTGTCGTTTTCCTTTGCTACCTCGATTCGTCGGTACCTGCAACTCACACTCATTCTTTAGGTCATTTTCTTCGATAGGATAAACTAGCGATTAATGCCCTTTCTAAAAATTTTAATGTAAGTGAATTATTTGCTTTTAATTAGAGTAGCACTTTTTATATCAAAATATCGTGGGTCTCGTTACATTGTGCAACTAATGCTTTCAGTGCGTTGTTTTTAAAATGTTTTTGTGTACATATAATCTTTTCTTTAAACATCTTGAGGTTTTTCCATATATATTCTTTCTGGCAATTCTTGCAGGTGATAGTAAATTCTTCCTTCAAGACACTAAGGAAGCTAGCAAAGAATAAGGATATCTAAATATTACCCACATAAAAGGGAGGTGGTATTATCATAATGAATAAGAACAAAATTAAAATTAATTTACTACTAAATATACCGACACATGAATAAACGAACAGAGACCAATTACTGAAATACACAAATTTAACAATACAATCAGGAAACTAAAAATGAAGAAATCATGGTGTAGATTTTTAGAATATCACCCTAGAATACCCAAGATTTACGGTCTCCCTAAAACCCACAAATTAGGCATCCCAATGCGCACTATTATTTCACGACTGGAGAGCGCCCCACTTCCCAAAAAACTGACTAAAACCATAACAAATTATTAAACATTTGAACAATCAGTTCATCACATAAAAAATCAGGTAACCTAGTTGAAAAACTAAGGGAAACAAATAGGACTGACAAACTCATGGCCCGTCTAGATATAAAATCACTTTACGCTACCGGTAATGTTTAAATCTCAAAAAAAAATATTAATCACAATCAAATATAAACCTCTCGATACCAAGAGCTGAAATAATAAAAATATTGCCGTTTCATCACCAATCAAATTTATTTCACATTTAATAATCATTTTTATGAAGAAAAATTAGGAATACCAACGGGATTGTCCCCTAGTGGAGAGATGGTATATATTTTCTTAGATTTTCTGGAATCTGGTCCTTTCCAAAATATCTTATATAAATAATCAAGATAATTCCCATATATTGATAATGCTCTATTAATATATCACCGTAATACTGATTTACCTGATTTGTAGATAAACTAAACAAACTCGAACATACAATACAAATTACATACGAAATGGAAGAAAACAATATTTTACCTTTCCTAGATATCATATTACACCGCATTGACAGCAGTTTAAAAAATTGTGTCTACCAAAAAATCAACTAATAAAAATGATCTAATAAATTTATATTTTCATCATAACAAAATATAATGACTTTTTTCCTAAATTTAAAATTCTCAGCATCCCTCCCTCTTGCGCATGTATACTCGCATCAGTATAAACATACTCCGATGAAGTCCTAAAGGACGCCACGCATCACATGAAAAAATTTTCTTTGTCATATATTTTTCCTCCATATATATCAAAAGAAAAGCGTTACTTAAGTTTTAAAATCAATGTTTAAAAATGAAAAACCTTTCTTGATAATTTTATTTAGTTTTAATTTAAAGATATTCCAAGACGAAATATACTTTTCCTATATTTCAAACTGAATTTAGATTGATTGGAATGAGTTTATTTTCAGTAAAAACGATAAAATCGTCCATATTGACAATTCTGTCAAGACAGCCTAATTCTCTTCATAAAAATATTTCAAAATTAAAATGTGCTTCTCTGAAACTTTAACTGAGAAAGATTAACTGATGGAAAGTTTAAATAATCAAATTTGAAACAATATTATTTTTATTTTTACTTTTTTAACACGAAATCTTATGCTTAGGAATCTTTTCTATCGGGAACATAACTAACAATGAGTTGACGAATACGGCGTGAAAACATTTCTTGCATACCTTATTTTTTTAACTAACCAGTAATCTTAAAAATACGAAAATATTGTAAGCATCTCAATATTTTATTGATTTTAATTACCTTGGCTTTGAAGTCTAATTTTCGAAGACCCTTGTTAAAGAAATGGTAGAAAATCTATAATAATACAGCGCAGTGTACGTGTCTCCGTCCGTTTTTCGATCTCTGGATTTACGCATGCGCGACGAACAAGAAAAACAATACTTGTATTAATATTTATCAGTTATTTACAGCATTATGAGTTTTACTAGCTAAAGTCCGCACGAAGACCTTTTCTTAAAATTAATCTTCTTTTTCGATCTATATCTAAATATAAAGCGCACTGTACGTGCGTCCGTCCGTTTTTCAATCTCGGCGAATCACAAACAACCTGAAATAAAAGGTAATAACTACTGTAGCTGCACATGATTAATAAATAAATAAATAAATAACACATTTAAAGTTAATTGTAAATATCGAAGAGAGTGAAAGTTTTAAAAACAATTAAATGTTTAACTTTAATTTTGCTTTTCGTTGCGATTGCAATTGATATCGTTTAATTAAACAGTAATTAAAACTCAAGCGGGGCAAGGTTTTGTTGATCATATGTCTTTTCTAGCAGTCGTAATGTGAGGAATTCGAAATATAACATACTTCAGGTACGCTAATGTCATTTAAGAGTGATTTATATGAAGGGATAATAAAAAAAAGTGATTTTAAATGAAAATAAAAATTGCGTGCAAGTAAATGTGAACAAACTACGGAGATCAGTTGCGCATAGGATGAAATATTATGCTGAGTAAAGGTGCCAAATAAAGATAAAATAAACTATTATTTCTAAATTTTTATAACTTTTACGTACATAGGATGCTAAAGTTAAAAGGCTGAAGATCCAAAAGATCTCCGTAGGATCTAATCTTAAAGCCGGCCGAAAGCAGCTTCTAGGCCAGTTACCAAAAAATTTTAACTTTAATATTTACCTCTCTTATTTTCTGATAATCTCACGTTTGGACCTCATTTTTTGCCAATATCGACACGTTTATTCCCTCATAAAATAATTTCAAAATTATTTTTAATATATTGTGTGTCGTGAATTTTAGTGAGTTTTTCTGTTTATAATTAGTACATATAGTCTTAATTTAGTAGCAATATCACTTGAACACAACAAAATAATACAAAATTTTAAATACTTATAAGTTTAGAAATTATCTGAATTAAAATTTAAAAAAATGAAAACAATTTTTGTTAAAAAAACCGTAATAACATAAATATTGCGACGATAAATATTTGTTTTCAACTTTTGGGCATCATTTATCACATATACATATTACTTACCTTTACTTTCTCCTGTTTTTGCTTTATCCACTTTTTTGCTGTTTTTTTCTCTTTTTTTTTTTTTAGGCTCTCTATTTTATATTTGCTGCTCTCTTTTATATTTGCTACTTTCTCTTTTAGTTTTGCTACTCTCTCTTGTTTTGTTGGAGTCTTTTGTGTGGGGCTTTCTCTTTTATTTTTGACTTTCCCATTTTTTTTTTTTTTCTCTTCGTTTTCCGCTAGCTTTATTTCTTGGTTTTTGCTTGTTATTTTCCAAGCGAATATTATTCAATATTTATCTTTTATTCTATATTTTTTCGGTTTTCAATTTATTTCTCTTCTGATTTTTAGTTCATTTTCCTGTTCCTTTTCTTCATTTTTTTCTTTTTAAATCACATCCTTCTTCGTTCACATAGTTTCACTAGCACTTTTCCCTTTTCCTTTTCAAATTACTTTTCCCTACTTTAATATTTCGAAAATATTCTTTTCTTACGTTGTTTTGCATTTCCTACGATTTCTTTCTACTCCACGCACCTCACAAACAACTAAAGGAACGCACAAAAAAAAAAAAAAAACAAGCACAACGGTATGAAGGGCTCTTGGTTGAGTGACACGAACATATGCTTTTCTTCCGTATCCATGCTGATAGCAGGTCATCTCATAAAGATGCCTAGCCACGGGTAGTTAGCCAATCATTGTACCTGGGCGGAGAAACCTTTATGCTGTTTACGTGAATATGTCAGAACCAGAAAAGAGAATACACACATTTATGCACACCAAGAACTGAATAGCAATCCAATCTCACTCATGACAAAATTACCTTAAGCCTTCAGGTCACTATCTTCACACATCTAGCTTTTCTATTAACTTGGGATTTTGTAGTCAACGTACACATTCAAATAAGACGAATTTACATTTATGAAAACAGTTACTGAGTATTTCTTTTCTAGAATCCCTTAATCCATCAGTTTTTAATCAAGAATTTGTGATCTCAATTATTTATTCGATTGTATGCTTCTCCGTTTGTGAATATTGTAATATATTTTCTAAACTTCTCTGAAATTAAAATGATATATTTTGACGAATTGTCTTACTTCCTTTCAATATCTGACAGCTATCGAGCATATATATATATATATATATATATATATATATATATATATATATATATATATATATATATATATATATATACTTAAAGGAGTTCCAGATAAAATGTTGCTGTTTTATTCTTGAAAACTATGGAACATTATATATACACATTCATATAGACATTTTTATTTATGTTTAACGTATCTATAAAATAACAACGTTAAACATATAAAAAATGTCTTTAATAAATAATCCAATGTACTAATCTACTAATACGTTTTGTTAATTCCTCATAAAAAGTTTTGAGAAAAAAATACTTACATCGAATATGTTACTAAGTTACAATATGAGATCAGAATGCTCGTCGTTTCTGATGGGTCAGAATATGAGAAGTAATGTTAAGTAAATTTAAATATGGTAACTTGAATGGTGTACAATTATCTGAAAATAACTTCAGCTGGCTGAGAATAATTACAGCCAGATAGACATGGAAGTGTTAACAATAATATTACACTGAAGAAATCTCAAAAAAATATTCCTCAGTGGAATTTTAGACGACTGATCACAAACCCTTACTAAATCATTCCATATAATTATTATCAATTTGTATTATTTATATAATTCCTGTGTATTAATTTATATATTTCTTGTCTTTTCTATAGCTGATGGAGTGGAATCAACTTTAGTAAAATTATGAGTGATTACTTCCTTTAGTCGTTTTA
The DNA here is from genome assembly GCA_903632075.3 of Acanthosepion pharaonis. NCBI lineage: Eukaryota > Metazoa > Mollusca > Cephalopoda > Sepiida > Sepiidae > Acanthosepion > Acanthosepion pharaonis. The sequence continues at coordinate 3,111,166 of CAHIKZ030000324.1, forward strand.
ATAATTTATACAAGTAAACTATTTATCTGCATTTAGGAGAAATTAGTTCTAGAGGAGAATAAGTCGTTTAATTAATCAGTTTATTTACTCCTGGATTTCTTACATTGCAGTCTTACATGTTAAAGCCTTTAATATGAGGCATTCAGATACCATTGGATATTAAGATATCGTCTTGCTTCAGTTTGAACTTGAAACAGGTTTTCTTGTCGCCATCTTTGTCGTTCTGTTGCTAATTTTCTACCGAGAGACATTTCTGTTTCACTGTTATATAATTTTTTTAACATGAAAAGATATTAAGAAAAAAGCGATTTATATAATACTAGTAGTAATCAATGGATCATTGATATCATTGAATGTCTAAAATATAAAGAGGGCAGATTAACTGAACAATTCACTATTCATGTAATATCATATCGGAATATCTAATATTATCGTACTTTTAGTACTAATGGAATTCATAGTAGTTACCAAGTAAAATTGGAAAAGGGGTTAAATATTACAATATATAAGACTATAGGGACATTCCAGATGATATTGTAAAAATTCAAGTGTAAACTGTAATGGACAAATATTGAAATTAGAGGAAAAAATTGTTTGGGAAAAGATAAAGATGGGAGTATAGCACCAATTATATTTAGATAAAAAAAATTCTAATCAACAGCAAGAAATATGAATACCTAATAGGGATATCAGCTACACTCTGGTCACATGTAATAAATAATTGCACTCGGTTCTTCCATGAATACCGATTATGGAATCGATAATGATAGCATATATATAATAACCGAGAAAGGATCAAGAGATTGAAAATACAGTAATAAAATTAAAAGAGCAATTGCAGCCAAACCTTTTCCAAATGAAATACAAGTATGACCGAAAATTGCTAAACTACAGTTCTGCCTCAATTCTGATTACATTGATGAAAGTACTTATTAAGTAGTTGCTTACGCAGATGTCAGAAAATGTACAAAATGGTTTGTTAATTTAAAAATGTAAAAGAAGCAATGCCCATAATAAGAATGCAATTTATAAAACAATTTCGAAAATTCTGACAACGTATTACTACGAAGAAACTTGCATAATTTTTCACACAGCAAATTGTAGATAACATTGCATAATTTGTTTACCATTTGTATTTGAATGGGCAAGCAGAAAGACTTGTTGATAAGTTAATGAGTATCTGTCTATATTTCTGAGATGAAGTATCATTTACACTATTTACATTGTTCGGACTATCGTCCTCATCTTTGATGCCATATTTATCACAACGTTTCGACCATTGTACGCTCCGGCCTTCATCAGGTGTTTGGAATGTCTTTGTTTCGCTAGCTGGGGTAGACTGTTCTAGTTCCACGTGCCATATCTAATGGATGTCAGATATTAGTTATCTCCTGTTAATTCCCCTCTCCAAGTCTTCCACCGCCTTAACCAGGTTTTGAACTCACACTCTTTGGGTCCTGTCAATGGATCTAACTAACGCCTTTATCCACTGTACTATGTGTACTAGAACAGTCTACCCCAGCGAGGGAAATAAAGGGTTCGGTTCAACATTCCAACCACCTGAAGAATTTAAATAGTGTTAAAGAAATCAACTGTAGTTAGCAACATTTTCTAATTGGATATAGAACAAGTCCTAACATAGCTACAAGTAACACGACCGCAGTGTTGATGTCCATTAGGAATATGAGGGATGTTATAAATTACTGGATGAAAGCAAAACAAGTGTCAAAGAATGAAAATAAGAAAAGTTTTAAAGAGGGTGAAAGAGTTTATTAAAACTTATGACCAATGAAAGCAAAAGTGGTCGGCTGGAATAATTAAGTAGTTGAAATATAATGCATGTAGCCCAAATAGGAAATGATTTCCGCAAAAGAGACAAACACCAATTAAGTCTAGAATGTATGAAATAGAAATTACGGTTATATTTCCTATGTGATACATTGCAGGTACCACACCTGAAATGCAACATCCATTCCTGGTAAGAACTAAAAGGAAAAAAAAATACTGTTTCGAAGATATTAAATATCATCTAAAAAAGTGAAATACTGTTCTTTAAAAAAGAATGAGTCTGTTTCTATCACACCCTTGCTCAATAAATTTTTCCAGTAAGCGTCAGGGAAGATGCTTCGTAGGACAATAGATAAAGAATCCTATAGAGACGGTGAGCGTTCTTTGATGATTCTTACGTGTTTCCCAAATAGTTTTCACAGGTGATACTTCTTACGGAAGGCAGATCGGTTGAGAAAATATTTTTCGTTATGATAAAGTCATCTTTAATTTTCTTAAATGCATCTTGCCAAAGAGAAATGTTATGCAAACATTCCTCACTTAACAACCAGGTTCCAGTGCAAGACCTGGTCGCTAAGTGAACTAATTAAGTAATGAGGTAATTTTCTATTTATTTTTCATATTATTTATTCATTTTCATTGATTTTGAAGAAACATTCACGATCATAGTTTTCGTACAACAGGTTGTAAGTCCCATGTTGTTAATTAGGTAAGTTGTTAAGTGCGAAGTGGATGTAGTATTTTTTCTACAGGAAATACATTTTAACGTAATCATATGACCCGAAAATAGTCCGTATTCAATCCGTCGTAAAATCCATGGTTGGAGAAATTGACCATGATTGGTCTCTTTATGCACACCTGATCATCGTTTGCTATCCCAGAAAGCTGGAATAACTTTGAGAAAGAATACATTTTTTCGTAAACGACGCGTTATATTGAAGAGTATTCCCACCATTATAAAACCTCGAAAAAATTTGTGATTTGGTTGATAATTCTATAATTTTTTCCTTATGCGATCTGAAAATAATGATGAAATTATTGAAAATGACATTTAATTAGCTGGAGATATTTTTCAAGAACCCATAATTTTCCTCAGTTATAGAAAAATTAGTATATATTTGATTTTCTTTATTCTTAGGAAATACAAAAGCTGGATAGGTATACTTTTCATGTAGTGATTCCATTATACTTGCATTTGTAAATATTTCCATAAATCCATGAACATTCTTGATACAAATGCGTGTTTATATATCTACTAGCTAAGGATTTAATTATTCTTCAAGTACTAATAAAAAAATGCATTCATTCCACATCCATGAGTCAATCAGTTAAATTATTTTCAACATGATTTACTATTAAGAAACAAACAATTTTATTATGCTTATAATTGTTGCTGAAAGTTTATATTTGTGCATTAATAATATGCAAGCAGGTTAAGTACACTGCATTAATAGACTAAGGTTATATTTGAATACTTTCTGGTCAAATAATGAAATATCTATCTGTTTACTAATTTATTTAAGTCAGTATTCCCTACATTTTTAGCGCCGATGGTAATTTTTCTTTTAATTTATCAAAGACTATTAACAATTTGTTATCAGTAGAAGACAGAATTTATACCAAGTATCTACTTTGCAGAATACTGACTTTTAGTTTTCTATGCATACTTCTTTCTATGATAACTAAATTTAATTATTTATCTTTTCTTCGTTTTCCGTAATTACTCATTATTAGATATCGATTCTTCATGGTATTTGAAAGATACTTTGTTGCCATCTGCCTGGACAACAGAGATAATCCTAAACGGTTTTTATGGTTTTACTCGAGGGGATGGATAGAGTGGAAAGAAATGAAAACATTGAAAGTAAATGACTTAGATTTTTATCATTTATTTGCGATTCTTTAAAGAATTGCACTAATCTTTCCTCCTTGGTCGACAATATTTTTATCAACATCATCAGGTATTTCACACACGAATGTCTAAATCATCACCAAAGGTCATATGAAACAAACAATGATTCTCTATTTTTTATAGTTAATATCACTGAATTCCTATATAAGATAAATTTGCATTTAAAAAATAAGATGCATATATATATGACTATTAAAACGAAGATATAATCAGTCAATGAGTTCTTGCAAACAACTCATGTTTTTTGAATAACTTCTCTCCGAAAGTTATCTGTCTGAATTAGTTGGGCTCTTATGTCCATCGTCTTTGTGTTATATTGTTATAAGTTATAATGTTAATTATGTTTAAATGAAAATGTCCATGAAGATGGTCTTAAATAGACCGAAACGTCCGACGTCGACTTTATTTTAACATTAATAATGCATATTCAGAATTTTTTTTTTCTGTATTTTTTTTTTTATATATATATATATATATATATATATATATATATATATATATATATATATATATACACATACACTCACACAGAAACACAGAGGTACTTATATATATATATATATATATATATATATATATATATATATGTGTGTGTGTGTGTGTGTGTGTGTGTGTACCAAACTAGAGAGAGATCGACATATCGATATATATATATATATATATATTAAAGAAAAACAGACCACTTTAAGGTTCCATTATAATAATTTATTTCGCCAGAGCCCTTTTAAAGGACTCCGGATCATCAGATAGCACTTCCAAAAATGAAACGAAAAATGAAATGAAAATTGATGGGTAGTGTAAGTTTTTGTAAAGTTAACAGAGAATGTAATAGGAGTAGTTAGAGAGACATAATAGAGTTCAGGGAGCCTTTAAATTAATCTCTCTCAATCATACTTAGTATTGGGGGAGGAGGAGTGACCAGACCATGACCTATTTAAACGGTTAGCTTAGCGGAAGTGATATATTGGAATGGGAGGGGAGACGTGAAAAAAGAAAAAGGAAAAAGGAAGAAGAGGGAGAAGGAAGTAAAGAGAAAGAGGCTGTAAATGGGTTTTAATATTGAGGAGATGGTTGGTAAGTTTTAGCAATTTATGTAAAAAATAAATTTTAATGTTTGATAATAATTCAGATGTCAAAAAAAAACTTAAGAAATTAATTTGATGTTTGCTTGCAATTTAAATATTTAACTTTTTTACAAATAATTTAGGGATTTAATATAAGTTAAATACTGTACTTATTAACACATCCATAGAGAACATATTAAAAAAAAATTATAACAGTTTGTTTACACGACCAATAATACGCTTTTAATATTGTAAAAGACAGTTACGGTAACATCTTTATCTAATTTATGAATGTAACTTGTAATTATTTTTAGATGGGTAATCTTTCTTACTTAAATTTTAGGTTAGGAATTAAGATGGAGTAATATTTGAAGCTAAAATTAAAGATTTTATTTTTTCCTATATACACAACATATATACTTGTGCAAATCTTACATATACATACGTTCATTTACATGTGCAATTACACACATAGGCACATACATGTATCGATATATCCAGGTACCTATACATATTCATACATAAATTACATTCACATACATTTACAAATAATTACATATATTTATATTTAAATTTTTTCTTTAATTTCATAGTTAATGTTTAACGTTAGGTGATGACCTAAGTGTTTAAATATCCAAACAAATATTTCTAATTTGATATTTTACTATCAATATTGATAGTTAAATATTGATATATTTAAATTTAAATTAAATTCTCAATTTAAAATGAAAATATCTCCAGATGATAAGTATTTAATCTCACAATTCTAATTAGAGAATATTAAAAGAGAAAGTGAGATTAAAAGATTAATAAAATTCATATTAAAACTTCAATAAAATGACTTTATGTGCTTCCATTGGAACAATTTCTACACGCACACACATATATATATAAGCATATAAAAAACAGATCTGTACCCATAAATATCCACACATGCATATGTATTTATATTACTATATTTTACATATATTCACACATATTACAAATATTAGCTCTCAGATATTTACATGTATATGCATATACACATATACACAGACCACATGCAACTTTATATCCATGACACTATATATATATATATATATATATATATATATATATATATATATATATATATATATATATATTTATATTTAAAAATACCTAGCTAAACTTACGCATGCACCCATACACACACACATACATACGTATTCATGCACACACACACACACACACACACACACATATAAATATATATATATATATATACAAGCGCCTACAATCCATACATACACATATATGCATATATACACCCTTATCCAAAATGCCCATACATAAAATCACATATCAATGTCCAAGTTCATCTACACTTTTGTATACATAGGAATATTCATCCGCATTCATGTGTTAATCGATTCATTTCAAAACCAAAAATAATATTTTCCTTTCTATATAGTTATTTCTAAATTTTAGATTGAGGTCGTTTTTATTTCTACATTTAAAAATTATCTCGTTATGTTTGTTCAGTAATATGTCCGGATCTTTATGCCTTATTATTAGGATCTTCTCTTTTATGCACAAGTCACATCGGTCTC
>CAHIKZ030000324.1:3122500-3222500 GCA_903632075.3 Acanthosepion pharaonis
ATAATCATCATACAATCCCGTTAATATCGAATTGGATAATTACCAAAAGATTCCATTAATTTTCAAATATAAAGAGAAAAGCGAAGCAGAAATGAATAATTATTTTGTCTTTATCTAAATGTCCTTTTACTTTCGCATCTATCGAATGTCTTTTCTTTTGACTTTCCTTCCACTATTGTTCAATACTATACTTTCTTGATATCATTTTCATCTCCGCTTGCTTCGTTCAAATCTGTCCACACTTTATTTCAATCAGATCCCGTGCACCTTCTCTCGTTTTATTTTCTTCCATACCTAATTCTTCTATGACAATGCTTCCTTATAGCTTTAGATATGCGAACATTTCTGCGCCTTCCAATATCTATTTCCTTTTTTTCACTTTTTCTTTTATTGTACTCTATTGCATTAAACATCTTCATATTATATCAAAGAATTTCCCTTCCTTTTCTCTTTTTCAAACGACTTACTTCCATTAATTCGATTTTCGAAAACCAGTTCAATTCCAAAGAAACTATTTCACTTGCAGGCTAATAATGGATCTGCCAATCTATTATGTACATTTATAATCCGTTCAAGCAACTTGTTATCTCATTAGAATCAGACGCTTCTCTATATCTTTTCTGCGTGATTTTTGTTTACGCCTTCTTGGAAAAACCGTTTCGCCTATAAGCCAGACTATCATGCAGACTCAAACTAAATATTTTTTCTTATATTTTTATTCAAAATCGAAGCCTTAGTTCATTTGTTTAAGTAACATTTTGAATAATGATTTTTTAGAAAAAATGTTTTTTGTTTCTTGGCAGTGCTCGAAAATCAGTGCACACCAAATGATTCGATCACACGTGCGTTATACATTGGGTATTTCAATATTTTTCAATTCATAAGAACATTTTACTAAGGTGCAACATTCACACTCTTAAAATCAACTTACATAAAAAAAGAATATATCCAACAAACTAATATTCTTTTATTCTTATTCTCTTCTCTTAACCTTCTCTTCCTTTTGACAGATACTCTCAAAATCCTATCCAACTTTGCCTTTCATTCTTTCTCTCTCCCCCATCTTTTAGAGATAGATACTCTCATAGACAAATACACGTTTGAACGCCAAATTTTTATTAAATATTTTATGAAAATATACATATTTTAATCGCTGATCATCAGTAAAAACTATTATATCGTGTATACCAAGCTATAATAACAGTAATAATGATTGTGATAATACAACTATTAATAATAATAGTAATAGTAATAAAATTGAAATAATAATGATAGTAATAATGATATTATTAATAATAATATTAATAATTATAATGATGATATTAATAATGATAATAATAATAAAATGTTTCACCAAAATATAGTAGAGTTGATGGTCCACCCTATAAAGCTTGATAGATATCACTCATTGGCATCGGAAGGTTGAACATTGGAAGGACACTTGTACGACCCTCTCACAATGTAAGGAATCGTAATTTTATACCATTTTTTAATGAACATTTTCCTTATCTTTGATTTCATTCTAAGTCTCTAAGCCAATAAATTTAAAATGAAATTTCAAATGGATGCAGAAATACAAGTAAAGCACAGTACATCGACTGAAGTTGCAAAATACATAAAAAAAAAGAAAGCAAAAACAAATGTCACCGACCAGATACAGAAACAATGGCAAGATAAACCGCTTCATGGCTAATACTCTGCCCGTACCAAACATGCTGATGTAGAGAAGCCCCGTACCGTGGCCACCGATAGAGAAGACCTGTTTCATTGGAAGAAGGAAAAATATGACGTCATCATATTGAGTCGGACATTCCAGAAGCGTGTCGTTTTTGTGTATCAGATTTTTTACGGCGGCATTTTTAAATTATTTATTAATATCTTCTTTCAAATATTGAATTAATTTAAAGCAAAAACAATGCCTTATAGATGCGTTGTACCAAATTGCAAAGGGAATTATAAAAACGGCTCTAAAGTACATGTATTTTCTTTCCCTGAAGATAAAGAATTAATCTGATGTTTGGATTCGTAAAATCAGAAGAGATCATTTTTCACCTACTAAATTCAGCGGAGTGAGTATTTTTGTATTAAAAAATAAGTAAATTTTATTGAAACTTTAATGATGAAATTAACACCATGTCTTTGTAATTCATATCATAAAAGTTAAGACATAAATCTAGCGAGAAAGTTTAGACATTCATTCTCGTACGTGTTGTTTTTAAAAGCTAAAACCTCATTGTTTTTAAAAATAAACTTTAAAGAAATTTTCGACAAAAATTCATCCATGAATTCCTAAAGGAATATTTTATATATATAAAAAATAATTCTAATTTAACGATTTTTTAGAATTGTTTTATTCATGACTTAATGAAACTTTAATTGAATTAATTTCATGTATGTAATTCTCAACACATTTTAAACAAAGTTTTGTTTTAAAAAGTTATTAAACTCAATTGAAACATTATAATTTCATATCTTTATAATTCACAAAACACATTAAAAACAAATTTGCGAAAGTTTTTAAAAGCTGAAATCTAATTTTTATAAAAATAAACTTTAAAGAAATGTTCGATATAAATTCAAAAAGGAATCTTTTTATAGGCATAAAAATAATTGAATTATTTTTAGAATTATTATAATTCTAATAATTAAACAATATTTTAGAATTGTTTTATTCACAAGAACGTTTTTTATTCATCATTTCAAATTAAAAAAAATGAATAAACGTTAAAAATTCTCTTATTTGTACATAGCTTCGTCACAAATAATCTTTTGTTGAATTCTCTCCACTTTTCCTAAAATTCTTAATACTTCATATTATTGTAGATTTTTGCCGATTGATTTTCTTAGATTTTCACAAGAATTTAAAATAGGTTTGGTTTTTAAAATCTTTTTAGGTATGTGAATTACATTTTCGACCGGAGGACATTAGGAGAGAATCGTCAGCTTTTGTTGAAAAAACAGGTGTCAAAATTGCAGTTAAACTAAAAAAAATATATCTTCGGGATAGTGCTGTTCCTAGACTTTTCCCAAATTGTCTCATATTTATCTTCATTGAATACTTCTAGAGAGTCATCAGATTTCAGGAGAATCCGACTAGAGAATTCTCCTCTTAAAAGTGCTTTAAATCAAAGTATTAATGATGACTGTTGGCTTATCTGATAACAGCAGTGAAGCTGCAACAAGTGCTTTTGCTTTCGTGATTAGCAGTGTATTCTCACAATATAAACATGCTGTACATGTTATGCCAACTAAATATCTTAAAGCTGAGAAGTTATTTGACATAGTTAAACGTATAATAATTGGTTTAAAGGAGATAGACTTTCAATATTATCAATCATAACAGATAATAATGCTATAAATAAAAAAAAGCTATATATCTCTTTTGCAGTCCACCAAAGCTTTCCATTGTATATCCACACCCAGTTATAAAGTCTCGACCCCTTTTCTTCCTTTTTGACACAGTCCATATATTAAAATGCATTAGAAACAATTGTCTTGCTCAAAAAGATGCAAATAAATACATGCTGTTCCCCAAATTTTAGCACAATGCTAATCATGAATTAGATAGTATCCAAAGTGCCCCATTTTCTACCTTACAGAAACTACATGCCTTAGAATCTCAGTCAATTTTGAAATATTGTTATGAATTGACCTCAAAGGCACTTTCTCCTACTAATTTTGAAAGGCAAAATGTTAATTTAGTTCTGCAAAGTTTTAATGAATACACTATTCAATGATTATTGACCTTAGGAAAACATAAATATTTGCCTAATTTTGCGGAATTTGCAGATTATATAAACATTTTATAATTGGTGGACAACAATGAATGTTAAAATGCCATATAAAGGTTGTCGGCTTAGAAATAAATCCTGCAATCCACTTAGAATGAATGAAGAAAATTTTAGATTTTTCTCTGTATTCTGTGACTGGTTAGAATCTTGGAATAGCATTTCTGGAAGAAATGGCAAATTAACAAAGAAAACCTTCGCTGCTTTGCATCATTCAACCTATGCATTTCTAGAACTGACCAAGTATTGCATAGAAGAACTGAAAATGCTGTACATGTTAGCAGGAAAATTTCAAACTGATCACCTTGAAGCAAGGTTTGGTCAATACCGACAACTTAGTGGGGATCAGTATAATATCTCGTTACGGCAAGTATTTTAGTGTGAAAAGAAAATTAGAATGCAATCAATTTTAAAATTGAGCTTACCATTTAATCGGCAATGCATTAAAATTGATTTAAAGAGTTTACAAGGACCAAACTGGGATGAAGTGACAGAGGAGGAAAAGTTATATATATATAAATATAGAATTGATGTTAAAGAGGATGATGTTAATAATTGTAGAGAAGTTCTACCTGTAATACTATACTTAGCGGGTTATTGCTGTAAGGCAGTTTTTAAGAAAATTAAATACAATAGTTGCAAAGATTTAATATCTGGAAGTGTAAGAAATACTGAAATAAGCAATTATTTTCAGGGGATTAATAGGGGTTCTCTGTTATATCCTAATGATAAAACTCCAAATTTTGTTCTGTATAATTATGTAATCATTGATAATCTGATAAATATCATTCTTTTCTTCATTCAGCAAATCAAAGAAAATAAGCCATGCATATTACATTGAATGTTTTGGCAGATTATGAGCTTCTTTTTGATGTTGATACTTGTGATGAGGGTCACAATATAGAAAAAAATACTAAGAATGTTTGTCTGGAGCTCTACAAATGCTCTTTTAAATAATTTTTGTTCTAGGGAAAATAATAATATTACAAGTAACAAGTTAAGCAAAAAAAGAAAACTTCAAACATTCAGCTAAATTTTGTATCAGTAACATATTTTTAGTATTATTTGATTTTTAAATCTATTTATTGTTTGTATCAAATTTATTTGCTTGTTTGTATTTATTTGTTTCTTATATATGTTTCTTTTATTTATTCATCATAATTATTTTATTTATTCATCATTTAATTATAATTTGTTTATTTAATGATTGTTTGTTCCCTAATTCATAATTCAGTTGTTACTGTATTTGAGTAATAATCTCTTAATGATTACAACAATTTTAACTTTACAGAATAATTATTAAAACTGAAATAAAAACATGCAAATTAAAACAATGCTGATTATAATTTGTAAAAAAATTTTCAAATGTGAAACAATTAAAATCATGAACGAATTTTAGTCTTAAAATTGTCTGTCTGTAACCTACTTTTCTATAAGTATTATTTAAATTTTAAATGTCTTTTTTGTATCAAATTTATTTACTTTCTTTTATTTAGTTTATTTGCTTCTTATTTATAATTTACTTGTAATTTGCTCGCCTGTTTATTTGTTTGTTTGTTTCCTAATTCATAATTGAGTTGTTTCTGTAGTGTAAGAATAATAATCATTAATACTTACGATAGTGTAACTTTACAGAATAATTACTAAAATTAAGATAAAAACATGCAAATTAAAACAATACTGATTATGACTTTAAAAAATGTTTTCAAATTTGAAACAAATAAAACAATGAACGAATTTCATTCTTTAAAATTTAATGAAATGTAACATGATGTTTAATTTCTTTACTTTAAAACATTTTTTCTTATCGGTTATTTTTAAATATGAAATAAAGTTCTGTATAAAATCTAATTCTGTTTCTTTCTTTTATAAATGTATTTTTAAAAAGCTTTCTAAAACCAATTTTTTCTTACAATTTTTTGTTACATTATGATTACTGTCTGTATCACTGCATGGACTACATTTTTGACGTCACGTCACTATCGAGCAGGCCTTCTCTACCGGTGGCCACGCCCGTACCCATCAGTGGCTACGTAGTGCAGGGTTAAAAGATGAAACGGGAGGTTTTATCGTTACAGCACAGGATCAGTGCTTGTTAACTAGAAATTATGAAGCACACATACTAAAATATTGTGTTAACCCAAAATGCAGGTTCGGCGATAATTACACAGAAAAAATTGATCATTCTGTATCAGGTTGCACGGTGTTGGCACCCACTGAATATAAAACCGGGCATGATAGAGTTGGTCAATATCTGCACTGGAAAATGTGCAACTTCTACGGGATGGAAACTGAAATATATTGGTATGAACACCACCCAGATCCGGTTATGAAGATAGACAAACAATACACAGAGACAGACTAATCAGACAAAATCGAAATCTCAAAAATGTGACACATGGGAACATGAGAAATCCCTGTTGTAGTTGGAACCCTCAGATTTGTTGGAAAATATTCCAGTAAACTCATTGAAGGGATTCCTTAAAGAAATATAAAAAAAAAATTGTTCTCACGAGCAAAGGCCACATCTTACGAAGGGCTTTATCTATGTAAAATATTTTTTGGGGGTGCAGTGGAACATATCATAATGTCAATTCTAACCTTATGTCTCTAGGCGAAACCCGGAAAGAAATGTGTACACACCAGAAATCAAAGGAAATAAAATAATAATAATAATAGCAATAGTAATGATAATAATAGTAATAATAATAAAAAAAACAGTAACAGTAATATTGTTGAAATCTGTTGCTATTAGATATAATTCTGAGACAATGACTCTATGCACGACAACAACCTGACATTGAGCAGAAAATATGCCTAAAAAAAAGTTCCAATAAATATGAAACTGGTAAGAATATGAAAACATCTTCATTCCTAAGTAAAGAACGAAAGAATAGAAGAAAGATAATTCTGATCTAAAAGCAACAATTTCCAGTTATTAAAGGGCTATAACCTACTTAACTACAATACGGAAAATCGACAGAAGAAACAGTCTATTAATTATTTCGTAAGTTGTTTCCTGAAGATTTTAGAGGATCACGAATAATTCCGGAAATGCTACATATCCCATATTTAAACAGATAAATATTTCCGCAGAAAAGGAACTTAATTGTCATAAATAGAATACGAAAAAAAACCTACGAAACAATTCGATGAATTGTAAAAAATAAAATTAAACCACAGATATCGTGTTGAATTTTAGCATAAAATGTTTGTAGAAATGGTAAGTAGTAATACAATTCCTAGCTGAGGTTAACATAAATGCAACATACTCCAGGAAAAAATCTATCTTTTCATTACTGATATCAACCAATAAAACTTTTTACTAGAAAAATAAAAGGGAAAAGAAAGTAGAGGTCATCATGTAAACGGTAAGACAAGATATTAAAGACACGGATTTTGACAGCGAAATATGTGTCACGCTTATAATGTAAAAATGTAAGTGAGAAGTAACAGATGAAATCAGGTAGGCAAACAAGAAATGAGATAAAATGTACAGGGATATCAATTAAAATTTTCTAGGGATAATGGAGGTGGATTTCATCATATAAAGTCAAATGAAGAAAAAAGAAGTGAGAAATAGCTTAAAAGAGAAAAATAACAGGTATCTAAACTCAAAAGACTGCAATCTTATGCAAGAATATAATATTGCACTAAATAGGAGTCACTAAATGAAAAAAAATGTCTCTGAGTCTTCGAAATTCAACCATAGCTGAGAAATAACTAGGCCTTGCCAACGAAGGCAGAGTATAAATGTGAAAACTATTCCTAATATTATTGCTGCGCTTGAAATAGTTCCAGTGAGCCTAATAAAATATGCGGAAAGTTGGTGATGTCTAAAGCATAACTGAAACTACCCAAATACCTGCATTAATAAAATGTCAATTAGAAAATTGACAGAAGTGCAAGCATACTTTTAAAAAAAACAACGTCCTTTAAAAATTTAATCTTCAAATAAACCTATGAGTTACTCAATCTTTCGAAATAATAATATAGCCATCTCTAAGATTCGTATGTCATGTAGGTATATATTTATTTTTTCATATAAAATTAACAGAATTTTGTTACGCAAAAGACATTCAATTATATTTTTTAAAAAATAATTAGTTGCTATCAGGTATTTTGTTTAATGCACTTCAAAATTAACAAACAATATGGAAAACAACGTCTTTTGAAAAGTATATTAAGGTATAAGGGGGTCACAAAAATTATTCTATTTAACTTTATACTTCAGTATGATTGCATGATAACAAAGCTAAATATAAAATATACTTTCTGAAAATTGTGACTAGATATTTTCCGTTTCATGTCTTTTCCTATTCTTGAAATTTTTACTTTTCCGCTTTATCTGCAGCCTCCACTATTTGTTACATTCCAGCGGCAATAATTTTTCTGGTGTCATTATACCCTAATGCGTATTACGCAGGCCTTTAGAATCAGGTTTGGGTTAAAATCTGTCCTTTCCCCTTCGACATTCATAATAATACTCAATAGAAAACGCGCGATTTGTGTTTAGTGGGGAACTATACAAAAACGTTGTATTAATTCTACTGCCGTGATGCCAACTTCAGAGAATATATTTTGTTTATTCACTTCTCAACAGACAGTCGCATATTTATTAATACTCTTTCCTCCGAATTCCATACATCTTTCATCTTCTCCATTCCACTGACAGTTTACTTAGCTTCGTCTTTGGTTTGTATTCTAAATATTGATCTAGTTCCGGAAGTGCCGCCATTGGCATTTTCCAACTATGTATAGAAATGGAGGCTGTCTTGTATCGACTCCATTTTCGAATCCGTTGATATTCGGATGAAGATCTCTTCAGCTTACATAGCCTCGGGTGATGCATTGGCACCATCTTTTCTTTCTTTATCCGTCAGAAGTATTTGACCAGCGTATACCTGATTGTCTGCGACTCCTTGTGGTCAGTCGGCACTTGTATGCTGGACAGCTGGTCTTGTTGTGTGTTAAGGACCACCAATACAAGCGTTATAAATCGACTTCACAACCGAATTTGTTTCCCCCACCCGGGTGTATTGCTCAGAGAAAATGATTCGTCTTGCTCTATACGATCAGCCGGCAATTTCGTTTCCGCATTTTGCCGAAAGGCTCTCGTTCTTTAAGAAAAGTAATGTTAGAATACTTAATTCATTTCTATTGTCTTTGGCGTCCTATTTTGATGAGTTCTTAACAGTGTCGAATGTGGCAATATTAGTTCAAAGGATGATGCAGTTTTTCTTGTGAAAAGGTGTTTCCATAAAAACTTTTCATTTTGTATTTGCTTTCTTTTTTTTCTTTTTGATCGTCTTTTTTCTGCTATTATTGTAATTGGGAAAAATGTAATTTAATGACATCTCGGAGACACGAAAATAAAATTTCAAAATAAAAGATAATAAATAAAATGTACATCTGTAAGCAGAAACACACGCACATGGGTATATATATATATATATATATATATATATATATATATATATATATATATATATATATATGTAAAGCTGGCTCTAGTTGTGACTCAAGTTTCACGCACACGCGATCATCAGTAATCTGAAGATCACATGTGCGTGAAACATGATCACGTCCAGCGATATCGATACATAGGATTTAACGTTGGTAAGCGTTTTTTCTGGGTCTACGCAATCTCTGCTTCGGGCACTTTACTGAGTAGGTAAGTTTACTTTCAGATTTTTTCTCTATTT
This sequence comes from Acanthosepion pharaonis, assembly GCA_903632075.3. Classification (NCBI taxonomy): domain Eukaryota; kingdom Metazoa; phylum Mollusca; class Cephalopoda; order Sepiida; family Sepiidae; genus Acanthosepion; species Acanthosepion pharaonis. The sequence goes on from CAHIKZ030000324.1 coordinate 3,131,994, forward strand.
TCGGTATTTTCCTACAGTTTCAATATAATAAAAGTCGAAAGATGTTTTTTTTTTTAAAGTGTGTTATTATTAACAGAAAATTAACGAGTAGTTAATAGGTTAATGCTTTAAAATTTTCCTAGTGAGTAGTAGAATTAGTAGAATGCATTTAAAATTTGCAAATTACAACTCTAGCGTTTCGAAACTGCACGTTCCAATATTTTTTTAAAATATTAACAAACTTAAAAAACCTTTCGACGTGTATTATACTTATTTTCATCACGGAAGTTATATATATATATATATATATATATATATATATATATGAAGAAATATAGTCTTAAGATGTGCTATATTTATGGGATAAAGTGCTGAATATAAGAGATAGAGGGTGTGTAAATATAAAATGAACATAGATGCTAGATACAATCGTCAGGCCACGAGTGCTGTCATTTTTCTCCGCTATTTATATATACGGGTCAGTGGTGCATTGTGGGTAGTCTATTTTGGCGGTTATTTTACCGGAAGCCGTTTATTTATTTATTTGGGTTAAGTTATTTTGCTTGTTTTTATTTATTTTTTTATTTTTATTTCTTATCGTATATATTTATTTATTTTTATTTTTTATTTTAATCGGTGTTTTTATTAACGTAGTACAAATTTGTTTATATCGCTTATTTAATAGTCTTGTTTTGGTTTGGGAAGATAAAGCTATTTATTCAATTTTGGGGTTGATTGTTGTAGTTTATTCTAACTATTATCTTGGCGGGAACAGTTTTTAATTTGTTTATTACTTCATGTATTTATTTGGATTGATTATCTTTATTTGTTTTTTTCTAACGGTTAGATTATCGGGATTAGTTTGTTACTTTATTTATTTATTTAGATGAATTTAGGTCTATTTATTTTAATTGTTATTATTTAGTATATTTTCTCTTTTCACTTTTCGATTTTTAAGTAACGTAGTATTTAAAAAAAAATTATCGTTATTTAACAGTTATAGCTATTTTTTCGTCCGATTTTTGATTTGATTTTTATAGTTTAAGTAATATTTTGGTCATAATGGTTTGCTAATATGTTTATTATTTACTTTATTTATTTGGGTTCATTGATTTTGTTTCTTATTTTTTTATTCTATTTCGTCTATTCTAACAGGTGTGATTTGGTAATTTGTTTGGGTTCATTTATTTTGATTATTTTATTGTTATTTTGTTTATTTTTTTTTTATTTCATTTTATTTTTTCCGTTTTCGATTTTTAAGTAACGTAGTAAAAATTTGTTTTCATGTCTGCATTTTGAGATGAGCTCGGACCTTTTATTTAATAATTTATTTTGATCTGGGAAAGTAATGATAGCTATTTTTTCCTCCAAGATTTTGATTGGTTGTTGTAGGCTGATGATCTTTTCCTTATTTTCTGTGTATAATTTCTTTATTTACAGTGTCCTTCAGTTACTCCTATGTATACTTTTTCTTTATTATCTGGTGATTTTATCGTGGTTTGGTATATTACGTTGTTTTGTAAACAATTACCATTTAAGGGACATTCATTCTTTATTCTGCAGTTGTACGTGAGTTTAATTTCTCCGTGTGGTTTGCTGATAATTTTCCTGTTGTGCTTTTTTAGTATTTGTGCTATGTTCTCGGTGCAACTGTAGCTGATTTTTACTCTGTTTTTGTTAAATATTTTGTGTAGGGTGCTTGATTCTGGGAAGCGATTGTGTAAGAGTTTGGAGAATATTTTTCCGACGTTTGTCTTTACGTTTTTGTTGTACGGTGGGTTGAACCATATGATATTTTTTTCCAAAGGGAGTTCCACAGGCGAGAGGTGCGAGACATGAAGCTATTGGAGTAGAAGAGACGGCTACATTTAGTACTTTCGACAGTGAAAGGGTGAGAGCGGGATTGCCAGCCTCGTAGGGCGCTTGAACTCACGAAGTCTGGGAACCAGCGAATGCAGCTCATCGGAGCAATTGCCATGAAAGTATTTGTAAAAAAGACAGAGAGAGGCGACGGCGTATCTGTGAGAGAGTGACTGTAGACGCGATGCCAGAGCAGGGCCAATTATATTGCATATCCGCCTCTGGAACTTATCAAGAACCCCGAGGCAAACAGAAGGGGATCCAGACCATATATTGAAGCAATACTCCATGCAAGGGCGAATTGTTGATTTGTAGATGTGGAGGATCGATACCGGGGAGAAAAATTTCCTGGCGCGGCACAGGGAGCCAACTTTCCTTGCGGTGGACGAAGCAATTGACTCAATGTATTTGTTCCATCTCAGGTCGGCTGTCAACGTGAGACCGAGCAGCCGCAGAGAGGTGCTCTCCAGAAGTTGAGCGTCAGACATTCTAATGGAGGGCAGGGAAGGATCTCTGTGGTGATTAATAGAGAGCAGTTTTGTTTTTGAGGCAATAAAGTTGACCAGCCAATTCCTGTCCCAGTTCACAGCCGATTGGAGGTCCTTTTTGAGACGCACAGCCAGGTTAGTTTAGTCAGCGACACTAGATTTGTTTTTGAGACAGGAGTAAATTGTGTTGTCATCCGCGTAGATGCCAACTTGGGAATTTATGGCGTCAGAAAGATCATTTATGTAGATAAGGAATAGAGTGGGGCCTAGTGGGGAGCCTGGAGGAACACCTGCGTTCGTGGGATAGGAACTGGAGGAGAATCCGTTGAGAACGACCTTCAATTCACGGTTTGACATTGTATTAGGTCAAACAATCGACCCGTAATGCCATAACCCTGGAGCTTGCAAAGAAGGCTGGCATGACAAACCCTATCAAACGCTTTGGAGATGTCTAGGGCCACGGCACGAGCTTCCCCGTTATTTTGAAGAGCTTGGTAGACAGTTTCAGTTATGGCGGTAAGCACATCAGCTGTAGATCGGGCAAAGCGGAAGCCATATTGCTTGTCTATGTGTGTGTGTGTGTGTGTTTATCTCTCTATATCTTTTGCATTCATAACACATATATCATTCAATCACTCTCTACCTTGAGGGTCTCTTGAATCGTGTGTTAAGTAGAATTTAGTAAAACAAATATATACAATAAAAATGCAATATGTTTCATATCGCTGAATACATAAAAAAACTATTCATACACACATGAATTTGTTAATTAACTTATTCTTATATTATCTTTCCCCACTAATATTATTCAAATTAATAATGTATTATTAAATCCGAAATTACAATTTATTTTATAATTAATGTTTGCAAATGTTTGGACATATATTTCATTCAGTGATTATTGTTTGATTTATTAAATCCTTCAGGATATTTTATAATCATGGGCACGTAACCGAGTGGTTAGAACATTCGCATTCTGACCATGAGACCGGGTTCGGATCACACAAGGGTAGATTTGTCTGGAAATTATATATGTATTATATATTACGAAATTTACCCCATCTCTGATTATAATTTATAGAATAATTAAATTTCATTTACTTTAAATTAGTTTCAGTCATTTGGTAAAAAAAAAAAAACTGAATTGCTTTAAACATAAATTTATCCGATTTGCTATTTAAAAAAAGAATTGATGTGATAATAGTATATGATTTTGGAATATTATGCAGTATAATTCAGGTTTTGGCTCAACAAGGAAAGTCTCCTATAACAATGAAGATGTATTGATATAAATATCGAGAATTGCCAGGTACAATTATAGATGTTTTAATCAGTTTAGACTATTCAGAAACAAAGATTAACCATTGTATGAAAATGTTTATTCTCAGCGGAATACACTGCGAGAAAACCAACTTTAAGGTAAGGAAGTCTTATATATCTGACTGCTTCTCTTAACAGATTTGATAAATGTAAGACACATTCGAATATATGATTAGACTTTTTAAAGAATACAGGATTTATTCCTGTTCATAAAGCATTTTGCATTAAACATTGATATCAATTTGAGTTCGCATTTAAACAATAGCATCATTTCTTGTGAAAAGTTTAAAAGTTTAAATGACAAGTAATTTTGCAAAAAGAAAAAAAAGAGATTAAACATGTCTTAATGTTTAAATTTTACCAGAATATCTACGACTTTGTTTACACGGTGTCGGAATGGATGTTGAATCTTTGTTGTTAGTATTAAGAGAAAATACCTAAGGATATTTTATGTAAAAATTATATTTTAATTCTTTTTAGAACCTTAGAAAATTTGTTTAAAGAGGCTGTTTCTCCGGTGTCAACATTTTTCGATTCCTCTTTTGCGTTCTCCTTTCTCATCACATTCAATTCGTTTACTTTTTCAACAAATCTGTGCTTCAAACCAATAATTAGAAAAGTTCAAATAGATTAAATACTCACAGTCAACAAGTTCAATCATCTTAACTTTTGTCACATTTAATTTTATAAACTCAAAATGTCACGATATTCTATTTTAGACGTTTTCATATCTTTTGATTTATTGGTGTAATTTTTTATATTCTGTAAAAAACAAAATTTTATGAAAACATCTAACACTGATAAATGTATTTGCTAGAGACACGATCGTTCATCTGCAATAACGAAAAATATGACTGAACACATTATCAAACTGGATCGAAATTGTTATTAAATTATGCAAGCGTCATAAGTTTATGGTGACCTATTTATGGCTCCTGAATTTCGACAAGCGAGGAAATTATATTAGTATTCTAGCGATTTAAGTGAATCGTATGTTCTTACAAAAATTTTAAAAGATAAATTCTTTTTCTAGTGGGTATTTACGAAGTATATCTTAATTTTGGCACAAGGACTCAAGAATATAATTGCTAACATTGAACTGAAAATGTAGCTGATTGGTCATTGCATACGATGAGGGGCCAGATTCTGTTGTTGCTTTAGAAATATATACTTTAAACCATGTTGCGATCAATATTTCTTGAAAAAGAAAAATGAGATTTATAGTGAAATACTAGAAAAAGCAACAGCTCATAGAAAATGCCATGGGTTTTAAGAGAATTAACTTTGGATATAAAAACACGAATGAAGCTAACAGTTAAGAATTTAATTTCCATCGAATCAATTTTTTCTATTCCCACTCACACCATTTTTACATTCACAAATATTTATCTCTTTCTGTAATTTTCACTCTTGCAAACGCCGTCTGTAATGTCCTCCACCGTATCACTTATTATCCGTATTATGCTTATGTGGTCCGATATGAAATTCCGCCGCTGGTTACATAACGGATTTGCAATAGCGGCAAAGATATCTTTGTTAATATGCAGGGACCAGGAAGCAAGACCTCAAGGCACTGCCGCTCACAAATCAGCACAGGCACTAAATCCATTAGTGATATTAAACCATTAGAGCCTGTTGCCTCCCTATTTTTCGCAACACCAATGATCTTGCAATCTCTATGAATGCATTCTTAGGCGATAGTTTGGATACCTCGCTCACTTCCGATGAGATTCTATGGGATACGGATGATATTCCTTTTCAAGTTGGGGGTACTTCCTGAAATGATATGTTCAACGGGAATCAACATTATATCCCAGGATGTTTTCTAAATGTATTATTGGAAATCAATTTTATATCGATTTTGACTTTTTAAATTCAGCTGCTTTATGGTAAAAAAAAAAATTCTTCAAACTATTATTTGAACTAACTTCATGCTTGCTGTTTTGTTTATCGCTATATATTACTGCTTAATTCCAAAATAAATGAATATATTAAATATTTGATGAGAATACGACAGAATGTTAAATATATAAGACAATTTGGAAAATATTTTATTTTGAAATGTTTTGATAATTATCTGACATGTTCAGTAAAAAAAAAGGCAAGAAAAAGAACTTTAAGATTTGGTGCCAATTTCTAGTTTAGAATTTTCCCACGCACTAGTGTATTTAATCGCCTGTTTGCTAATTGTGAGTTCAAGTCCCGGCTAGTAAGGACTTAGCGAGTAAAAACTGGTCAGTACTTAATAAATGTGAGACATTGAGAGTGGAACGAGAAGAATTTTACACACATACACACACACACACAAACATATATATATATATATATATATATATATATATATATATATATATATATATATATATATATATATATATATATATCATGTTTAGTATGATATACTTTATTTTTGGTAATTAGTGTTTTGATACTAATCTCTTGGTAAAGACAAAAAGTATAAACGAAAAAAGAAATAGCAAAGTTAGATCGCCATTTTAAAGAGCCTTGTAAAAGAGGGTTCACCATGCTGGTACATTCATTCATATCCCACCCATCTTCACCTACAAAACCCATCGCATTTGGCAGTCAAGCTCGAAATATATTTTAAAGTCACCCGTAATTTTCACTAACTCACCATTGATACTAACTCTGCCAAGAATCATATGACATTCCACTTGTACGTAATCTATAAAGCCTTCTTCCATGATGGTGTTTATAAATTTTTAACTGTTTATGGATGTTATATTTTTCTTATTCTTTTTTTCGTTGTTATTTTCTTTTTTTAATTCTTTTCTTTTGTTTTTATTTTGTTGGTTTTGTCTCTGATGTCTTCACTTATCATTTCTTTTCGGTCGCCCACCATTGATATTGAATTGTCAAACATGTTTTTTTTTATTCAGCGCTCCACTATGCGAACTGTTTAGGCTAATCTGATAGTATCAATCATGTGTCCATGTGTGCATATAAAATCATCTTAGGTCGAACAAGCTCGGTATTACATGGCACACTGCTTCCATCCATTCCTGTCGTTCATTTTATTTGGCAGCTCATCAAGTCTACAACCCGTGTCTTTAATCAAATCGTCAATGTACATCATCTTTGGTCGTCCTTGTGTTCTTTTTCCATGGGATGGTATCCAGAGTAGAACGTCTACACTTAGTTCTTCTTTGCTACGCCAACAGTGACCAGTAAATCTTAGCGTATTAATTTGCTGATGGGAGGTATTTTGCCATAGCGGTCTTTCTTTGTTGTTTTTTTCCAGAATTAGTTTAGTGCTACTCGAAGCATTTGTGTGTAAGGAGCATCTCAACTCTTTTCCATCTTGGCTGTTAGTGTTCAGGTTCAGGTTCATGGACGGACTTTACTGTATCCCTGAAAAAAGTTTCTCTTCACTTTGTCCGGTAGATTTGTTTTCCAGATTTTCTTCATTTCAATAAGCGCTCCCTAGGCTTTTCCCAGTTTGATGTTGACATCATTCTCAGTGGAGGTAATATAGCTGCAGAGGTATATGAAGTCGTCTACTTGGTTGATGTTTTCTCCGTTCAGATTTGTGATGCCTGTTGATATATCTTGATTCAGGTAAATGAACTCTGTTTTACCCGCATTGACATACATAAATCGCCTGGGCTACATTTTCGATGTTGTAAAGGAGTAACGTTGCGTTTTTTAAATGTTTAGCCGGTATTCCTAGGTTGTCAATATAGTCAGCGTCAGTGATCTTTTCTACTGGATAGCGTCTGATTTTTCGTTTAGTGAGAATGAAGCCAAGGTGCAAGTTCTTATCTAGGGATTTTCTCAGCAGAGAGTCAAGACAGATGATGAAGAGAAAAGGCGGAAGTATGTCTTCCAATTCCTACCATAGTTCTTCATATTTGGTATGTCTGATCAGTGATGTTCTTTTGTGGGTTTTCGAGTGTGGTGAAAAAGGATGTTATGATTTGTTGATACACTTCGCTAGACTATTTCGTTCACTTTATTTTTATTAGCTGATTCGGCATTGAGTCATTTGGTCCAAGGTTGGAAATAGTCCTTGTTGATCCAAGTGACGGCTGCTACGGTGTGCTTATTTATTCTTAATCATTGAGATTTTTAATTTTTCGCGTTTTATACTTGTAATTTTGTTCAAGATACCAGCTCGAGGACGACTGTCGACCAAGACTAAAGAGCTCGTCCAGCCCATGAGGGTGGGTGTTACAGTCTATGTTTCAAGAGTTCATCATTTAGTACTGTATTCAATAGGGTAGAGTATGGAAATGGTATTGACTATAATAAGTTTAAACTTTGAAAAAAATCGTATTGACCACTACCAGATGAAATATCAGATGTGGATATATTATTATTATTATTATTATTATTATTATTATTATTATTATTATTATTATTATTATTATATCTAATTATTCATTATTATTGTTATTATTTAACTAATCATTTATTATTATTATCATTATTATTATTATTATTAATAATAATAATCTAATCATTTATTATTATTATCATTATTATTGTTATTATTTAAATCATGTGCGAAATAGTTTAGCCATGAATGCCCGTAATTTTGCTTCTCATTTGATGATTTCGGTCTATAGTTTTAGTACTTTACTTTCTATTTAATCTTGTTTGTACAGTTTTAGTCTTTTTTAGAATTTTTTTGGTTTTCTTTGATAATTGAATGTCGTCTTATTTTTTTTATTCTTGTGCATAAACAAGCTTTAGCATCCAATCTTGGCTTAATTCAATGTATCTTTCAAGCACTATAGTTGTAATTACACACTAAAGTTCTAGTTGGTTCAAAATGACATTTTATCGATGTCGTTGTTTCTTGGCCTTTTGGATGGGATTAAAGTGTAATATCTGCCCTCACGGTATGACTTCGGACGGCGCAATTCAGTTCGTTTCTGTCTGGGAACAAAGCACAACTGAAAATATTATTGAAGGGTGCTCAATCTCAGGAAACAGTTGGCCGCAGCGGTACCAATATCATTGCACAAAAGAGAGGGGATTGGTATTTATACCAATACTAGCGTAACTGACGGTTACAGGGGATGGATTATTTGGGGGCCTAGCCGGGTGCACGCGCTCGGGTTCCTCAGATTAAACAGACTTTGTGTCACATCCGGCCATGGTGGGGTAGCGAGAAAGTACAATCGATTTTCGGTCTTTCAGCTAAGATCAAAGCGTTTTATCTGTTCTTAATCTGATTCTATCTCTATCTCTTTCCCTACACTTCTATATTTCTTTCTTTCTTTTTTTTCATTCATTTTCTCACTGAAACCAAATAGCTTTTTTTTATTTTTCAAAACAGAATACTCCATTATTTATGAGGTATTGGCAGGGTGCAATGGTTGTGCTAACTGACGAAGGACAACTATGATAGAATTATCATTAGTAGTATTAGTACTAGTAGTATTTCTGATCCTATGATTGATGCTGTTGTTGCTATATCTCTATACTCATTGTCATTAACTTGAGGATCGTAGGGTAAAATGACATCAAGTCCTTTTAGCTCGACAACATTTTCCCATTCTTAACAGGAGAAATATTTCTTATACTTTGTGTTTGGAATTTTTATTTGATCCAATACTGCTACTACTATCATTGCTGTTTTCTCTCACTCATGCTACTCTGTATATATTGTGCATACCTATATCATAATTGCTACAATTTTAACTTTATATTATAAAACCTTCGTTGTCTACTTTTCTATCATTCCTCTATGCTTCCTCTTTTATTTCCGTCTGTCTTTCTTCCTCTCTCTATCTAACTCATACCCTCTGCGTCCTCTCACTGTCACTCGCACATTATGGAAATTGTCCCGGGGAATAATTGGCGATTACAGACAAAAGGTATTTTTATCTTATTAGGAATTTTTTCAAGAAGCAAAAAGTCCAGAGTATTGAAAAAGTCATTATTTCATTGAATTATCTTTTTTTTTTTACTTTCTCTCTATTTTACGCTTTTCTTTCAAAAATTATCTGCCGTCTTTCAATGGCGGAGTACTTTGACGGATATCCTGCCCAGTTCACTGAGGGGAGCGACTTATTGTCATGGTGAAGGAAATGAAACGGCCATTAGGTGAACACACTATTCCTATAAGTTGGAAACTTAGGATAAAAATATTTAAAAAAAAAATCTACAAAATAAAGTCAAATGTATGCGGTGTGGGAGTTAAAACAAGAAAGTTTTTTGTTCCGTCTTTCTCTATAGATCCACTTTCATTTTAAATTTATTCGTCATTTTCCTTTACTTGATGGCTTGAATGAATGCGCGCGAGAGAGAAAGAGAAACAGAGAGGGAGATGAAGAGATTAAAAAAGAAATAATAGGAAGGCCAAAGTGCTGAGTGAAATTGGGTCAGAAAATACAAGAAAGAAAATATAAAAGGAAAAAGAAAGTAAAAAAAAGTAGAAGCATGAAAGAAAAGAGAAACAATAAAGGAAGGAAGGAATGAAAGAGAAAGAAGAAAGGAAGGAAGGAAAGGGAAAAGGGAAGGGAATGAGAAAAAAGGAAGGAAGAGAAAGAAAGAAGAGAAAGAGAAAAAAAGAAGAGAAAGAGAAAGAAAGACGAGAAAGAGAAAGAAGAAAGGGAAATAAGAAAGTAAGGAAGAGAAAGAGAAAGGAGGAAGGAAAACAAAGAGAAAATGGAAGGAGGACAATGAGACAGAATGAAGAAAAACAAAAAAGACAGGAAGAGAAAGAGACAGAATGAAAAGGAGGAGAAAGAAGAAAGGTAGCGCAAGAAAAAAGGAAGAGAGAAAGAAAAAGAAAAGAAGAACGAGAAAGAAGAAAGGAAGGAATGAAAGAAGGGAAGTGAAAGAAAAGAGACAGGGTAAAAGATAGAAGGAAAGGGAAAGTATAAAAGGAATGCGAAGGGAGAAAAAGAAGGCGAAAAGGAAAGGAGAAAAAGAAGACGAAAGGGAAAGGAGAAAAGGAAAGCAAAAGGGAAAAGAGAAAAGGAAGGCGAAAGAAAGGAGAAAAGGAAGATGTTAAGTTGTTTGAAACATTCTAGAATAGTCAAAAATACTCTGAAGGAGGAAAAAAATAACATATTGGTAGAGGAAGATACATAGATAGAGAGGGAGAAAGTGAGAGAGAGAGAGAGAGAAAGTAGGATGAATAAAAGATTGGAACAGAAAATGAAGGAGGTGTAGATAAAATGAACTGTTATTCTTTGTCTTTCTGTACTTTCATCAGGTGTGCATGCATTTAAAAACTGACGTTCACAAACATACAGTCGCATACACGCAAATTACATACATTTTAATTTTCTCTCTTTCAACAATAGTGTCAAAAATATTTGCAAAAAATATATTGTTTTCGCTAAAATTTATTTTCAAGGAAATTTCATTCGTATATATAGAGTAGTATATCGATATATTTATGTTAGTTACAAGCTTTTAGACTGTAGACATTTTCAAAAACGTAACATCAGTTTTCTGCAGGCGGGACTGGACCTAAAAAGTTATAATCATACAACTGCATCTGTATGTAAATCCACCAATATTAACGTAAATACACTTAATTCTATATATGCATATGTATCTTTGCATTTTTCCCTCTCTCTCTCTCTCACACACACAGACACACACAGACACACACACACGAACACGCACAAAGACACCCACCCACACGCACACATATATATTGTTTAAAATTTGCTATAATTACGGATTAATTCAGGCGTGAAAATGACAGTCACCATTTTATGGCAGTTCTCCCAATATATATATATATATATATATATATATATATATATATATATATATATATATATACGGTGAAACAACAAATGATAAAGCGTTGATATAATATTTGTAATTTCAAATGGGATACTATTTTTTTATATATCAACAATTTGATATTTTAACCAATATACACATATCCATAGGAAATGACATCCAGAGATACACATGCACACACACACAGACAGACAGACACACACACACATATATATATATATACATATATATATATATATATATATATATATATATATATATATATATATATATATATATATATATATATGTACAAATGTTTAAGAGAAAATGTTACCCTTTATTGCTTGTCTTACCAATTTCTAACTCAAGACTATAGTTTCAAGCAATTCACTTTCTAGGATTTCCAATAGCTCGCTTTTTACAATTCTTCCGTACTTTTATTATTTTTCGAAGATATATATATATATATATATATATATATATATATATATATATATATATATATATATATATTCTTGCACCATTCATCCCCGTTTATCGATATTCCTAACTGTTAACAAAGGATTTTTTTTATTTCGTAGCACTGTCCTTTTACAAATTGTTGCTACAATTACTTATCTACAAAATATATTCTCCACGCCGTCCTAATCCTTTTTATTTTATCTATTTTTTTCCAGTAACATCATGAAGAAGTCTTTCTGTCCTATTTTCAATACTAGTCTTACTCTATCGAAATCTTTTGTGTTTTTTGACTCGCCATAATCTCCCTTAACAATAATCTCATTTTGCTTATATTTTCCTCTCAATTTTCTATTCAGATCTTTTTTCTGCCTTAACCTTTTCTATAATTCAGCTTCCATTTTTCTTCTCTTCTGCCTCATCACCACTTTGATGGGTGCAGGCGTGCAGTTCAATGTCTCTGCAATAAATTCCTAAATATCTCCACAATCCAATCTGCCTTCATGTAGCTTGATCGCAGGCTCTAGTTTTTTATTTTCTTTTTTCTCTCTTTTTTTTCTCTACTCTACACGATCACTTGCACTCTTAACGTCGCCTGCCTTTTACTTATCTAATAAAATAAACCTAGCACTCAGAATTCAATATTTTTTTTATATCTCTACTATCTTTTGATTTTTCACATCGTTGATATTCTCTTTGCCTCTGCATTTCCCTGCTTTTTTGACTGTCTAGACTCAATCATATCCAAGTATGCCGGTTCTTTTTACACTGTAGTGCGTACAGGTGACAATTCGAGATAAAAAACGAAAAAGAAATGACTCCAGTAATAATTTTTAATGCACAAATATTAACGATTAATGTCTGTTTCCGATCAACAGTGCAGTACTTCCTAAATTTATTAAGTTCGACTTTAATGTTTAGAAGAAATTGTTCTTGTAATTTTCACAAGTTGAATAATTCTTTGGGTTTCAGTCATTCTTCCTCTCTCCTTCCAGTCTCTTTATTTTTGCCTATTTATTTAATTGATTCATCCAGTAAGTGAAGCAGATTGATGTCTAGTCTAGATTTTTTTATCATTTTCAAATCTGAATTCTGAAATATAATTTTTTTTATTTTCCAATTCTTCATTTTTTGCCCTCATTTTAGCTTCTTTCTCTCAGAGATTTTGTTATGCTATCATTCTGAAAAATATTATATCATGTGTTGTTGCATATTGTTTACATTTTGATAATATTCGAAAATAACGTCTCTTCATCTTTCTCTCAGTTCCGTGTCTGTAATTTTCGATTTATTTTCTTCCAGAGATTTTGTGACCCAACATTTTTCGTTCTGTCTTCTTATTTACCCTCTCTACTATAATAAACATGAACAATCTTTTCCTCATTTTTCGGGATCAATCTCAATTAAATAGCGCAGCATACAATAATTTTCTGGCTTTCATTCAATGTGCTCTTAAGCGCGATTATTACAATTTCATAACACTTCTACTCTCAATGACTAAACGTTTGTTGCTGGCAGAAAACACATTGTGAAATCGTATTAATCTTTATTAAACTGCATCAATGTTGAGTTTATCCAAAAGTAAGCTTATTACACTGCAGCACATATCTGGCATACAGAGACATAGCAGCTCTATGTGAACAGAATATAAGTTTATATATATATATATATATATATATATATATATATATATATATATATATATATATATATTCTTTACTGATATTTCAGAGTTTAAATGGTTGCGCTGAAATGCACGATATTCTAAAAGTTCCCAATGAATTATCTGCTTCAAATATTTTTTAATTTTTTCGGAACCGAAATACCAAAGAAAATGAAATAGATATTCTCCTTACCATATCCATAACTACCATTTTTTATTAAAACACTGACTTTTTAACAAAATTACTCTTTCTTCACCATGGATTTCCAACAATGATTATTTTATTTTATTTACTTAATATGGGTATGAAATTAGTGATGTTGGAAAGAGATGGTCTATTTTTCCTTATCTATCTATCTATCTATCTATCTATCTATCTATCTATCTATCTATCTATCTATCTTTACACACATACACACATACATACACATATGTGTGTGTGTACGTGTGTGTGGGTGTGAATGGTTAATTCCTAGGAATACATTTTTTTTAAATATCTTTCTAATCATCGTTGTCTGTATCAAAATGAACAAAAGCAACATCAGGCTTTCATAAAAGAATATCAATTCTACTGAGTTAAATTGTATGAAATAGCATGAATTGAAAATAAGAGAGCATAACGTTTGTATAATATTTTACTGAATAATAATTTTACAGAAATATATGCCTGTTATACCATAACTATGATAATGTTAATATTAGATGTTTCCTTATAAGAAAACACTTGACCGAACAGACTGTATTACTTTCGGTTGAAATTTATAAAATCTTTCTCATAAAACAATTTTTCAAGTAAGTAGTTGCCTCAAATTCAGGATGAAGTATTAATGAGTGTTCAATCTACTTTATAGATAATCACATATTATTTTGATCGCACATTGCGAAATTTAAATGTTTATTTTGTTGGATGTGAGAATGGAGGAAAATGAGATGGTTTTTGATCATTTGATGCTCGTTTATTTCTGAAAAGAGATACGTTGTACAAGCAGCAAAAATAAAACTTATTGTGTCATAGCTGAGAATACATTTCTTAAGGGGTTCCCTCGGTTCAGAAATAGATAATTTTGATATGGATAACCGAGAACGTTCTGGCATCCCTGCATTTGTTGAGAACGAACCATATCGAAACACTGTGTAAAATATAATCCAAAACACGGTACATCGCAGTGATGTTCCACACATCTCATATAAACGTCGTAAGGAAAAAGAAGAAACGCTTGGATAAATGAATCGCTACGATGTTTTGATGTCTGACGATTGAATCGAAAAATATTATTGATCATTTACCCGTCTGCAATTCTCTGTTAAAACGCAACAAAATGGTCCACTTCTGAAGAGAACGATAACAGGCAGAACAGACAATCAAAAATATATAAGGATAATTCCTAAGCAAAATTGATACAAGAACATATATTTTGTTAGGAGATACAGTAAACGAATCATATTTAATCATATCTCTGATAACATTTAGGTAAATCTTGCAAACTTTTAATGCAGGATTAAAAAATTACCCGACAATCAGCTGATGTCAATTGGTGGCTTTAAAATTGCTAAATACATAAACCATAAATGACTTAATATTTCAAAGTTTCCAGTATAAGAATACTTGTTCTATACATTGTTGCAATGTGATTCCAGGAATGGATCAGTGACTACAGTGACTACTTAAGCTGTCATGTTGGTTGCTCTAACTTCCAGACTACAGCGTGGAGAAGAAAACATAATAAATAGAATTGTTTTTATTGATTGCTTTAGATGTAGTTGTGAGGAATTTTATTCGGGAGAGACACACACATATATGTATATACACATACATACATGTATATACACATATATATATATAACGATTCGGAGTTTCATGATTCAGTTATGTGCCATAGGCGATTATATTTATTTCGATACATGACTGATGAGGCAGTAGGTTGACATTTATTTCTGTGGTAAACCTGTTGCCATCCAACCCGGTCTGCCCTGCTATTTACACATAGCTGGGAGGAAGAAGAAGAGGATTCATACCCTTTCCCACTGTTTTAGCACGTAAGTGAACGTAATTGATTCCACTGGAATTCGAACTGGGTTCTCCGTTTCCTCAATCCAAGCTGATATCCATTACTCCACCGTGCCTCGCTTTTTCATGATACTGATTTGAATTTACAGCATTTGGTTAATATTTCTGATTCTCGCGAGATATGTATTGTTTGGATGAATTATCACTGTTGTCAAATATTTCATTGCACTATAATCTAAATATCGAACATACAGTCTATAATTTGCTTAAGGGATACTTCCACAAGGAATACTTCCCACATACTTCGCACATAACCCACAGTACCGGCTAATCAATCCATCCAAGTATAATATCGGCACTTATAGTTTTCCTAGGTTCGGTCACTATAGATACTGGTTTTGATGTTGTTATTATTATTATTATTATTATTATTATTATTCATATCTGTGAGGTATTATGATTACTTAGATTATTTACATTGTGTGTGTGTGTTTTTGTGTGTGTGTGTGTGTGTGTGTGTGTGTGTGTGTGTGTGCGTGCGTAACTGTCTTCAAGGTCACATTGGCTCAGAGGATAATGACCATAGTTAGAACCAGTGACTAGAACCAAAGTGTTGTGAGTTCAAATCTAACCACAGCAGTGGTGAATCTAAATTTGGAGAGTTGCGTTAAAGGAAAATAACTATATATATATATATATATATATATATATATATATATATATATATATATATATATATATATATATATATATATGTGTGTGTGTGTGTGTGTGTGAGTGCACGCGCGTGTGTCTTCCTATTGTCTTTTACTTTTATATATATTTACATATTTGTGTGTGTGTTTGTGTATGTGTATTAATTTCGGATTGCTACATAAGTTCAGGCGACTATAATGCAAATGAAAAAAGTAACGGAAATTTATACTAATGTGATACGAGTGGGTGGGGGAACTTGTGAACAATGGTCGTACACACAGGGACAAATGTAAAATGTCAGCTGGCACAATAGTTGTTTAATGCTATGCTTACACCTCCTATCTAACTCTGTCTTCCTTTTTTTAACAATCTGACATCGCTGTTCACTTTTTAATATAGCTAACATTTCTTAAGTTTCACCTATCCTTGCCCTTTTCAAAGCAAATTCCTATATGGGATGACTTATTTCTTGTAGTATGTCGTCTTGGTAATGCTATAAAAACAAAAATCAAGTGAGATTTCTTTAAAATATGCAGAGAAATATTACTATTCATAACAAACTGTTGTGAAATGATTTTTGAAACTATAATTGTTGATGATGTTTCAAATGTGTCTGAGACGAATCATTGTCTCTCCACCTTCCATGACTGAGCCAAATGTTGGATAAAGTGACAGATAATATTTGAGCTTTGTCAAGAAAAATATTCAAAACAAGTTTTCAACGAAATTATAAGATAATGTTAAAATAATTTGGACATTTTTGATTTTCACCAGTCTTTCCAAGCTGAAATGATTTTGAAATTTGTAAAAAATTTTAAAATATGTTACATGTTTATATCTTTATTTCGAATTCATATATCAGTGTTTTAACAGGTTGCATTGAGGATCATTGAAATACAAATGAGCCTCGTAGAAACCCAGTATGAGAAGCAATTATGCCATCAAATAGGTACAGATAGTTAGGTGCATATTTATGCGTGGATAGTAAAACTGTGCTTCTGGCTTCATAGGACAATGAAGTATCTGATATGTTAATAAAACAGCTTGAAAAGTTCGTTTCTCACTAAATAGAATGATTTTGACGAGCTAATACATACTAGCAACGCACACAAACAACTATATATATATATATATATATATATATATATATATATATATTTATGTTTCATTAAATAATGCAGACATATTTTATTAGTTTATCTTTGTAATTCACATCAGGCGATGATCTCGGAGGAGCTCGAAAGTACTTGAGTAGGAAAAAATACGGCGCCTTCCTTGATAAATTTCATCTTAGCATCATGATACTGATTAATGAACTAGAAAGGATTATTATAAAAATAAATTGACATAATATTTCTATAGTATTCAATGAAACATGTTTGAATGAAGATATGCTACCTATATATATATATATATATATATATATATATATATATATATATATAGTGTGGAAATAAATATTCGTACACCATGAATTTTTTTAATTAACAAAATTATAACTCATGCAAACATTTAAAGCCATACAGTATTTCTACACCATATCCTACAAAGAACAATTAGTTAACTTTGTTATAAATGAAATTATGTGTTATTCATAAAATTTTTTCCTACAAAATATGTCCTTAATATCAAATGGCTTAAGTTACATTTATTTACATAATTCTTTTTTAAATTTTAATAGATTCTTCGAATTAATTATTCCCGAATCAATCTAGAACATTCCGCTTTGCTTATTCATTGCTTATATAAGATTGTCTCTGCACACAAATTATACGCAATAATTGTCATCATTGGGAACGACAAGGAACTATTAAATTCGCAAAAAGAATTGATCATCAAACATTGCAGAGAAGACAAATGTTATCATAAAAAAGCAGATATCCTGAATATACCATTTACTTCTATTACTTCCGTTATTGCTAATTATGAAATGGTGAAAACTGTTGAAAACAAATTGTGCCTTGGTGCATCACGCAATATTTCTCCCAGATCAATGAGAACAATTCGGAGCAAAATTCTAGAAAATCCAGTGACTACTCAGAGAGAAATAAAGAAGAATTAAAAACATCAGGTATTATTGTTACAAAGCGTACAATAAGCAACGTACTTCAAAGAAGTCAACTAAGATCGCGTTCTTCAAGAAAAATTCCACTACCATTGAAGAAACATAGTGATGCCCGATTAAAATTTGTTAATGGGCATAAGAATAAACATGAATCATTTCTGGAAAGTTTTTTAGGAACAGATGAAGCAAAAGTTGAACTATTTAAGCGCAATTCACATTAGGAGAAAAGATTGCATAGCCTTTGCACCCATCAATCCCATCGATGAAATTAGGTGGTGACAGTATCATGGTTTGGGGATGTTTTTTCTGTTAATGGCACGGGTAATTTTGATATTAGATGATAGAATGAATTAAAAAAATATACCCAGATGTTTTAGACTGTAATTTGTTTGGGTCAGTTGTAAAGCTTGAACTCCCAAATGAATGGATTTTCAAGAAGAGAATGACCCTAAAAATACGTCTAAATCTACGAAAAAATAGCTTATTGAAAACAATGTCAATACAGTCGAATGGCCATCACAATCTCCAGACTTGAATGCAAACGAGAATTTGTGGCGTTTATTAAAAATTCAAGTTAATAAGAGAATATGAAAAGAAGAATGCAGTAAAATAGGAACGGAAACTTGCAAATCATTAATTAAAAGCTACAGAAAGACTGATTTTTGTTGAATTGATTAAGGAATTTACTACACAGTATTAAATAGATATTATAATTTTGCACGAATACTTTTTTCGTACTATTTTCATTATTCAAACTATTGTCCTCATCTTTGTTTCCATATTTAACACAACATTTCGGCCTTCTTCTGGTGGTTGGAATGCCGAACTGAACCCTTTAAGATGAGGACAATAGTCCGAATAATGTAAATAGTGTACATAATACTTCATCTCAGAAATATAGACAGATACTGAAGAATAGGTACGGACCCGATACACCGAAAATATAGAGACAAGTTGAAAAATCCTACCAGAAACTGCACAGTGGATAAAGTCGTTAGTTATATCCAGTGACAAGCCCCAAAGAGTGTGAGTTCGATACCTGTTTAAGGCGGTGGAGAATTTGTAGAGGGGAATTTACAAGAGATAACTGATAACTGACATCCATTAAACATGGCACGTGGAACTAGAACAGTCTACCCCAGTGAGCGAAATAAAGGGTTCAGTTCGGAATTCCAATCATCTGAAGAAGGCCGGAGTGTACAACGGCCGAAACGATGTGATAAACATGGCAACAAAGATGAGGACAATAGTCTGACTAATGTAATTAGTGTGTATAATACATCATCTCAGAAATATAGACAGATCCTTGTTTCATATAATTTTTTATATATTTAAAAAATAACGTAAAAACAAACGTTGGAAATACATTAATTCCTAATATACGTTATAGCATCCCCCACTACTTATTCAATTTTACGAAATTTTGAAAAATTATTTTTTCTGGAACTTAATGTTTATACTAATTATGAGGACAGGTCCTCAGAAAATTTAAATCATGATTTAATTTTTGTCAAACAGGATCCACATTTACGTAAAAAATTCTGTGAATTGTAAAAAGAAAAACGAAATAAAACTACGACATTATTTAATTACAAAAGCTTTTAATCGTTTTCAGGAATAAAATATATTATGTATAATATTGCCTTAAGAAAATTTTGCTGAATAATTCATTTTTACGAGAATTGTTTTCATTTTTTTAAAAAATTAATTAGAATAATTTATAATCTTTTAAATCATCTTAAAATTCTGTATAAGCTTTGAGCGGTCAGGGGATATTGTTCTTAAATTAAAAATGTATTTAATAATCATAAATGGGAAAGCCCACTACAATTCAGGGATTCTCAGTACTATAAAAATAATTTCGAAATTTTATATGTAATTTTTTATGCATAAAAATACGGACGTTCATTTGTCATTATCAGAAAATAAGAGTGATAAGTATAGTAAATTTAAAATTTATTGGTAATTTTCTATCATTTCCTAAACAAGTAAGACTGTAAAGCCAAAGTAAGAACTATTGAATCAAATATTAAAAAAATGCTTAAAATATTAAAAATTCTGAAAATTACTGTGTCCTTAAAAATTTCATTCAAAAATTGCGTTTACGTTGAATCCATCATGCAATTTTATTTCAATTATCTCCACCTTAGTCAAATTTCCAGAACATTAAACTGTCAATAGTTTATCCAACATGTGAAAAAGGGCTCATAGCTGTGCTAAAAAAAAAAAATCTTATAAGCGATATTTTAAACTAAAAGCAATTATATTTTTTTCACTTTGTATTTTGTTTGTTAATTATTCTCCAGTAACGTGTCAGAAAAGTATATATTATTTTTGATCAGTTTTATAATAAAGATGTTGTGTTGAACGATTATTATCAGAAAAATAATGATTATAATAAATTTAAATTCATATTGTAATAATAATATCTTCGAGAACTTTTTTCTTGTTTTGGAAATCCTTTTAACATTTTAGGTATCACTTTTTAAGAACAACCTACCTACACACACACACACACACACACACACACACACACACACACACACATATATATATATATATATATATATATATGTATATATACTTAATTTAGTTACACAACCCCTACATTAACGTGACTTATAATCTGATAATTAAATCTCATATTACTAACATACAGTAAATATGACAAAATTTAGGAATACGTTTGTTGAACATATTTCGTAAATAAAAACAAACTGCATAACACCATACATCTCCACAAGAAGCGACACTAAAAAATTTAACGGCGAGATTCGATATTCAAAAGATGATGACATAGCAACAAAAAAAAAAAGAAATACACAAACGCTTTGATAATGATTTGTTTAAAGTGAATATACTCACATTTTGCTCAAATTTCGTTTCAACCTGCAGTGAAATTTAGAAAATATACAGAAAGTGAATTCAGAAAAAAATCATTAAATAATTTCCTTTGATTTTTAATGATTTCATTTGATTTGATTTTTTGACCAAATTTTCTATATACATACACAAACACACACACATACAGATTCATACACACACAGAGACACAGACACAGACACATTCATATATATATATATATATATATATATATATATATATATATATATATATATATATATATATATTAAGAATGTGATTACAATTCTTTATGGATTTCTGCTGTCAGGATATGCATAAAATAGCGTTCCATTATTCACATGCATCTCAAGATTTAAATCATATTTATCAAAGTTTATCAACACTATTAGCAGCGCATATTTCGATGCATCATATTGCGCCACATCTCACAGCCTGGCGCCAGTGTCCATGGTTAACAAATGGTGATCTTTGCTGCTGTACAATAAAAGGGACATACAGTAGCAGAGCGACGTGGATTTTTGTATCAATTCTCCTTCTGCATGACAACACTTGATTCCTGTTTGGAGTTAATATTTGAATATATTTATGCAGAACTCTTCCACTTCTAGGAGACGTTTATAGATGAAAAAACGATTTATATCTAAATTTATTCTGACAAGAAACACACATTCCTATATTAAATTTTTAACTTCACTTACTAATCAGCTTGACTAGCTAATCACCTGAGGAACAGTTGATTTAATCATTCTTATTGATTTGAAGTTGTGTTAGTTGATAGAAATATAATGGGAAAACATTTATACACATGGCAAATTTGATCTCAAAATTCGTACGGTATGTACATTCATGTACTAATAAAAGCTATTATAGAAAAGCCATATGTAGGCTTAGTTTTAGTAGGTATGCACTTTACATTATTTAAAAAAAAAATAATGCATTTATATGCATTTGTTACAATCATACTTGTTCAAAACTGTTTATGCGCATTTATATAACACATTAGTTATATTTTTACCACAGTTTAATATCTAAAGTGCGCAAAATGTCCACTTTCTATATTGCAATATTCTTTGAACCTCTCCCGAACACGATGAGACAAATCCCGATCTGCAACAATTTCAATAAATACATGCGAGAAATACTCTTACAATTTATCCACAGTGTGGAGATTTCTCACATAAACCTTGTTCTTTATTACACCCCCTCCCTCCAAAATCTATTAACGTTATGTCGGATGAATGTGGCTGTCATTCGATGCTGCCACTTCTTTCGAACGAACGCTGTTGAAAGGTATGGTTAAGATACTGCCAAAGAATAATGGGGAGGTGCTACATCTTGCTGAATGAACATTTCAGCGAAGTTAGCTCTGGTTCTGAATTGAGATAAAACGTTAAAGAAACAGTGAAACAACTGTAAGCCTACATTTGGCCCACCCTCTACCTAAGTGCAATCCTATGTAACAGGATCTTATGTCTTGCCGCGTTGATAATCAGTGCTTTTTTCATATCTGTTTTTTTATATCAATGAAAACAATAAAGACACTAAGACGCATGAGGTGATTGAGTGGGAAAGATTATGGGAGAAAGTCAAACATTATTAAAGAGATAGAGAGAGGGAGAACATGTTATAGGAAAATGAAAGAAAATCAGTGACATTGCTTTTAACATTTTGAAGATGTAAATGGAATGGGAAGCAAGAGACCGGAAAATAAGTTGAGAAGCAATAAGTGCGAAAGAAGAAACTAGTCGCATAAAATTTACGGTTACATTTAGCCATTTCAACAGGTACTAAAAAGGACAGTTCTTCAGAAAAATTAAGATTTCTTTGAATTTTATCAAGAACACACAACACACATGTTTGCAAACACACACACACACACACACACACACACACACACACACACACACACACATATATATATATATATATATATATATATATATTAATTACATTAAATTTACTGACTAATTCAAAATTAAAATCAAAATCAGCTCATATGAGGAATAAACTATTTCGGTAGACGACGATAGAGAACTTAGAGTAGGGAAATTTTTACAAATTATAATTAATATAGATAAAGAGTTTATAGAGGGGCAATAGAGAAGTTAGAATTAGTGATACATTCGATATTTGAACAGTGAGAGTGGTGTGAATATTATGGAAATTAGGTTAAATCTATATTATGGAAATTTAAATTTGTTTTCATGTCGGCATTTTAACACTAATTCATTTCACTGATTTAATAGTTGGCTTTGATTATTGTATTTTATTATTCTAATTTTTCTTCTAAACTTGTCACACCGATATATAAGACTATTAGGATTACGTACGGAACATATAACCTTCCAAACTTTAATTTTCTTATCTATGGGCTCAAATCTTCCTCCTTCAATTCGTCTGTCTGAAAGATTGAAATAGATAAATTTTTTATTAGTTTTCAAGTGATGATTTTATTTATTATTTATTTTATTTATTTATTTTTTAGCTTTCACAGTTAACTTTCTATTTCTAACACGAAAGCAGTTCATATGGAGTTTGATAAAACAGACGATCGATATCTTCGTCTGCGAAATAGGCTATTCCCCATATGTGGTGATATGATAAATTCATTGAACTCATTTTGTGGATCAGTTTTAATATTTTATATTACTAGGTGTGTGTGTGTGTGTGTGTGTGTGTGTGTGTGTGTGTGTGTGTGTGTGTGTGTGTGTGTGTGTGTGTGTGTGTGTGTGTGTGTGTGTGTGTGTGTGTGTGTGTGTGTGAATTTGGATCAAATATGGATCGGAATCCGACGGAATGCTAGGAAAAATATGAAGAGGATACATTTAGGAAACTAGCATTTTTCACTTTTATTAAAGTTTCAGCAGAGATTGTGATATAGAAAAAATATTTTTCTGTTATTTTGGTTTTTGCGTAGTTTGATTTTTATTGGTTAAGCAGACTTCACGTACTGAAAAAACAGTGTATCCCTGTGTATAATTTATGTGTTTAAGTGTAATCATAATTCAAGTTTGTCTATGCTATATATCATTCTTTATCCTAAGTTAGTGCTCCAATAATTATATGAATTTGATATTTAGGAAAAACATGTAGTGAGATTCTAATGTTTTAAAGGATGAATTATTATTCTTTCAAAAAATATTTTCTGAAATTAAATATTTTTAAAAGTAATTATTTAAGAAGTCAACATGTCTTCTTATATCAGCAATTTGTTTCATTACTTAATTTTATTACATAGTTAATCCAATAATTAATAAGCGCATCGAAAGTAAATAGTTATGAAGCAATTTCATGTATAAGCTATATATATATATATATATATATATATATAAACCGGGCTGAATGTCCGAGAAATTTCATGTAAAATATGTATCCTCCGAGAGGAATCAAACCTGCATCCTACACAAAACCGTTACATGGGTTCTAATGTGCTATACCATTTTAGTTACAGAGGAATTGTCTGGTTAGCAAATTCAAAATACTGTTTTGAAACAACAAATTTCCCATTATTTCTCTCGAACGTTCATATCAGCTCGAAGCCTATCTTTACGTAAATAAATTGCATCGTATATTATGATATGGACTAAATTCAACAAGTATTTTAATATATTTTCTTTTTATACGTTATTTTTATACATACAAATATTTAAGCATAAATGCTATTAACTACATTTACCAGCCTAAATGTCCAAGAAATTTCATAGAATATATGTAGTTAATACTGTTTATTATGAACAAATCATTTACTATAGTAGAACTATACTGAATCATATAATGACAGAATACGTGATTTTTAATTATTTGGTAATAGGTTTAACTCGCTATTTAGTAAGATCACAACATATTATATTTACATAATTTTTTACTATAATCTTTAAATAATAAATAAAGCCTGTTGGGCGATGGTTGAATAATGGGTTCCAAGGAATTTTCGCTAACTAAATTTATTTTACTTATACCCACCATAAAATACGATGACAGTTCTGAATTTTAAAAGGCATAGAGAAGAGATTATTCGAATTCACTGATATGCGTCTAGAGATAATATAATTGTCGATGATACAAAGTACAATTAGAATACTAACAACAGAGTAATGGAGCAAATATTAAGCCTACTCACTGTGTCTAAGGTACATTTCGCAAAACCTGTTGATGAATTTCAACCAATGATATATGGGATTCATTTTGTTTTCATTTATTATACATACATAATACAATCTAAGTCTCAATGTTATTTCATTGAGCTACTTATTGCCTGTATTATTTGACATAATGTCTGTTTTTGTAGCCCCACTGTAAGTGCTCATAGAAGAAAAGAAGGGGTTAAAATAAATTTAGCAAACAGTTTCGTTAACCTTCAAATTATATCTGGCATCGAGGAAATGAAATTGAAATTGATATCATTGAAGCGAAATCATCTTATAAATGTAAACATATTTGCATTGTGAATGAAAAAATGAAGTTGAAAAGATATTCTTAAATTAGTCATTTATTACGGAATTTAATGCTATTTGGGAAGCTTGAACATAAGGCATTATGTATAAGATACTAGAAAGCTAACAACTTCCTACAAACAATGACAGAAATATTTCACAATTTTTCTACTCGCATTGCATCACATGGGTGCAGGGCACAACAATTATACAACTATATGTGCAGATGATATGTATGTATGCATCACCTCGAGTCAACTTAGTCCCGCTTCGCTTAGTCTAAACCCCAACCGATAAAGTGTCTGAAATGCGTGTCATTTCCGTAGCGCACAATAACATCGGCGCCGTAGAGAATTGGAAATGATAATCGTAAATATAAAATGGAAAGCATAGGATTGAGAAGAATAGTTTGGGGCCTGTAAACAGCGTCTGGCTATATACTCGCCAAGCGTCAACTTCTGGGCTTCATGAAAATCGACGATCACGGACGAATAATTATAAACGTAGTTAAATACCGCCGATTTTCGATTTCTAACCTCACTTTGCAATAGATTTACTCAAAACGGTCGCAATGGCGAATAAGTTCACTTTACCGTCCTTGCAATTCTTATTTTTCATCTTTACAACGTCCATCATATTCGCATAGATTACTGATGTGAGCGTGTTTCCACATAATACATATGTTACTGCCAGATATTGAATATGGTTGTTCTTGGCGCTCAAATAAGATTTTGCGATGTGGTAGCTAAGCATACTAACGATGCGAGGTTTCGGGTCAGGTTTGGTTTGATAAGGTAGGGTATGAAGGAAACGAAGGGAAATATAAAGAGAGACGGGATAAACGATGGAAGGGAAAATGTGACTTCTGTGGGCTTACAAGTGAACAACTTCTATATAAGATTATATGCTCTGTCATAAGTATTTTTAGGTATATGTACATATAACGCGCGGGCGCGCGCGCACACACACACACACTCGCACATTCAGCCTTAGACAGCCATGTAACATGTACACATATATAAACTAAAATGTACGCGTTTGCAGCTAATATACGCCCGTTTATACAAACAGGCCTACACGATAAAATTTAAGCATTCTGACACGTACAAATATTTATAATTATATAAACCTATTCTCTATGGATTATTATATTATCTATATTAAACAGGAAATACTTTTCCCTTGTTTCTGTTTCTCTCTCTCCCCCTCTCTCTCTCACACACACTCACATACATATATATATATATATATATATATATATATATATATATATAGTGGGCATGTGAGCGACGATCACTTTTGAAGTCACCTAAACTTAAGGAGAGTTTCGGTTTCTCTAATGTTCTGGAAGTAACAGGTTCACAAGGGCCACATATGGTCAGATCAAGTGGATTGATGTGGCAGAGATGCAGGTCCATAGAAACCACAATGAATTTATGATACATGCGGTCTTATATCTATTACTTGTAACTCTAAGACCCGGGCAGGTGATAGATTAAAATATTTTCCCGCAGAATGCACCCTTGCCAGGCCACTGGCAAGATCCTTATACTTTTATGATAGTTTCTGATGCTCATGCAAGACCCTTCTCATGAATCTCTATGCAGATGTCAAAGGAAGACTTTTCAATTTAGGTAAATGTCATATGTCGTGTTCAATGCATCGTTTCCTACTCCAATGAGGAGGCATGTAAATAGTATGCCTGAGATCCTAAGATGGCAAAGCGGATTCTTGAAAAATTGACTTAAACCAAATTATAGGATCGTATAAGATACCTGGTTTGGAATTTATCTTACGAATGTGTGTTTATATTGTAGCTACGTTTATAAGATTCTTACATCTTTCATTTAATAGATAAATATTCATATGAAAGTATTAAAGTGTTAAGGTTTTCTTTGGTGAGGTTCTATCTTGCAAGCTATATTCATAATAACTCTAGAATAGTTGAAAGATAATTGCTGCAAACCAGAGCATCATTTATTTCTCTAAAAATATCAACATGTTGCTAATGTAACAATATATACATGATTTTTCAGATTAATTAAAATACCCAAAGCTTCGGAAAATCAAACAGTACGAACATTAAAAAATTTAAGACAGCTTTGAAAGCTGTGTTACATCTAAATACACAATAGATGTTAGAAATTTTTTTTTAAATAGACGTCTAAGTATTATTCTATATTAACCTGACTTAACCTATTTCTTGTAACATAGTTATCTTGGTCAAAAGATAATGTTACTCGAGATAAGAGAATTCACTCGTGCCAAATTAACAATTATATATATATATATATTTACCTGGTGTTTGAAAAAAATAATAAAGTAACGCAGTCGATAATTATTTCTAATATCGCTGAGAACCATTCATAAGCGGAATCAAAAACATTGATTCTCTATCTCCCATTCATTAAAATGTATTCGTGAATTAAACTGGTATCCAAAGGAAGAATATAAAAAAAAGTCAAAAGAATCTAATATTGTCCAGTGATTTCCATGTCTATAAATAAATTTATTTAAAAGTGATGTTTTCAGAGTTTTCACCATTATCAAATATATTAGTTGAACAGATATAAAATCATTTTAATTAATCTTAATTATTAGCTATTAGTGAAAATACGTTTGCAACATTGTTCAAGTTATCAAGTCTTCTATTTAACTATTTGGTGTATCTAAGAATTGTTTGTGAATGATCAACAGCTAATTATATTTAACTTTTTCTTAGTTAAAAGTGTTAATATGAAAAATAGGATATATTCATGATGGAAGTTTGTAAGTTCAATTTAGTATTAATTAAGGTTTATCTGAGATATCAAATTTGATGTTCTTTTAGATGATTCACGTTCAAGTAATCAACAAGTTTGATTTCATTCCAGACATTATTTACAATAACACTTACTTGTTTTACAGCTTATAAATGTAAAAATCTCACATAGCAAAGAAATATCGTCTAGATTCTCTCTCTCTCTCTCTCTCTCTCCCTCTCTCTGTGGATATGGATAAGGTTAGATTTCAAAAGGATAATTGATTTGATTTTCTGAAAAACAAATAAGTAAACTATTTTTAATATTAAAATTTTATCCTTCCACGATAAATAAATAAATTATCAATATATCAATAATTTATTTTTGTATATATATATATATATATATATATATATATATATATATATATGTGTGTGTGTGTGTGTGTGTGTGTGTGTATGTGTGTGTGTGTTTGTGTGTATACATTTTTACACATATATATTTATTTGTAAAGTCATTACTTCTTTGGGATACATGGCACTATTTGGGGAGTTATTATGGAAGCCCAGATTATTTTTATTACAGGTTCCAATTCATGTTTACTGTTATGTATGAATCACTCGTTTTTTTATACCATTCCCAGCATATTCTCCATCAGATTCAGAGCAGAAAAGTTGGCTGAGCTATAAACATTTCGTTTTCTGAGCATGGTATATGTTCACGTTGTACAGTGTTACAAAAGAGTACTTTTGGTCCCTGTACAGCGGTTTAAATCTTTCTCTCATTAGCCTAAGTAAGTTTGGCACATTTCTAGGAGTAACATAGTATTAAGAGTGCGACACTTCTTGTGCATTACTTTGACACGTTACTGCGTGGACTTAAACAACAATCCATATTCTTATACACACCAACGATTTTGACTCGGCTATGCCTAAAATTCTTCTCTCGGCTTTAGTCAACATTTGATTCTACCTTTTTTTCCTCACACACTACACATTACAATCAACTTTCTATAAAGATGGTTAGTTACAATGCGCTAGCATTATCAAGTCCATTAAAAAATGGCTTTTCTTTTACTTTCAACCGTTTAGTGGATCGTGAATGTCTATAGCTAACTGTCAAGTCTGTAGTCTCCCACATGATTGTAGTTACGTGTACCAAAACAGGCTGCGATGTTCATTGTATTTATGCAGCATAAATAGTGATTTACCCAAACACATAATAGAATATTATAATAATGTGTCATATTTTCTCTTCTTTTCATTTCGTAGAAAGTAATTAAAAAATAAAGTTAATATAAAAATCCATGAAAAATTGTATTTTACATGTAATGAATTTATTATTTTGGCTTCAGTATGAACTCAAGAATCTGTCAAACCCACCGTAATATTGTCTCTCCTCATCTCTCCCTCTCTCTCTCTCTATATATATATATATATGTGTGTGTGTGTGTGTGTGTGTATGTGTGTATGTGTGTGTGTATATTCACACACATATATAGACATATACATACACACACATATATATATATACACACACACACACACACACACGTGTATATATATATATATATATATATATATATATATATATATATATATATATATATATATAGATAGATAGATAGATAGATAGATAGATAGATATACGCACACACGGGCGTGAGTGGATACTCAAATGTTTTTGTGCCACCCGCATCCCAAAAGTATGCCTAAAAAACCAAACAGAATTGTTTATTAAGAGCTTCTTGATCGGGGCCTAGAATTTTCCCGCGCCTACTTTTTTTATCCATCCATCCATCCACATATATATATATATATATATATATATATATATATATATATATATATATATAAGAAGTGAGATGTAATTTGATAGACGCGGAGCTCAGCACTCAAGGAAGAAGAAAATATTACTTGTATGAATAACAGTGTCACGCAATTGAGATATCAAAATTTTGTCATATGTCAGCCAAAAATTACGTCAGTGAAAAATGGTATTTTGCACGCAGAATATTGACTTATTTTAGTGTGCATTGCCCATGGGATATGCTTATCAGAATATCTGCTCACGCGCAGAAAAAAGCCACCAAAAGAAAAGGATATTTTTAAGATGTAAGGGCGTTGAAAGGTAATTTATCAAGGAAGTTGGCACGGGAAAAATTTTAAACCAATATGAAACAGAAAAGAAATAATTTGGAAATAAAACGATGAAAAACATAAAATGGCTAGAAAGAAAGAGAGAAAAACGAAAGAAATTATGATCAGAAAACAAGAAACGAAATATAAAACGAATAGGAGTCATAAGTATAAATATATAGAAGGTTGAACAAAGAAAGAAGTAGAGAAATGCAACAAAGAATACTAAAGACAAAAATGTAACGAAACTGAGTGAATACTTTTCTAAAACAGCAAAGAAAGATATTATGATCGAAATAAAGCGATGAAAGAAATTATAAAAGGTAAAATGTAGAAATATCAAAGGCGTAGTAAAAATAAAAAGACGAGAAATAAAAAAGAAAGATATTTAATGGAAAGAAAGATGCCAGAACGTCAGATTGAAAGAGCAAACATTTGTCAGTGAGTGCCCTTCCCTATGTTATCCATCAATTTACTCTAGTAGATCCATTATGCATGATTTGAAGACAGTTCTGTCAGAACACGATAGTTTCAACCATGATATTATATCATAAGTGTACAGACTATTCCATCATTATGTCAAATTCGAAGAAAACTATGTTTCAGCATTGCCGTAGCATTTTACCTACGTAGACGTACCTGGCTCGAGGTGTGTTGCACTAATACGTATCTAACCATCTAACAACTTATATATTCCCATGTACATATCCTGTACGATACATTATGGCAACATAATATTCTATATGTCCAATTTTTTGTTGTTTTTGGCTAATGTGTATTACTTAATAATACTTCATGTAACTGCTTATTCTCTGTGACTTGAATCAATTATAGTTGAGACAACGACCAACAGTAACTCAATTTCATTAAAAGGACTCTTTTATTGTGATATATTTTAAGTGGCTGACATGAAATGTCTCTATTACTAATATATTTTTTTCTTTCTAAAACAATTTTAATTTTGAAGATCCTTCAAATTTGAGTATCATATATACTCACGTATCATATATTTTGAAGCTAATTTTAAGGGAGTTGCATCATACGCGATATATAAATTTAGTATATATATACTGTTGACACTGGCTAAGCCGTTGAACGAACTATATATGTATTCACTGTATTCAAAAAGTACAGCTGCATTTAAAATAAACATCGCACGTATATACGGTACGTTCTTCTGTCATTTATATCAAGAGAATCTACTCCATGAATATTGTTTGCTTGAATAAATTCAAAACGAGGATGAATTTCTACTTGCCAGGCTTGTGTTTTCGTCACTTATATTCTTTTACTGCGGTAACAGTATATGCGCACTTCTCACCCACGCAGGTATTCAAGCCATTAATTCGAATTCTTTTACAATCATTTTCTGAAAATCGTCCTTGTCCAGTATTAAGCTAAAAATAATAAATTCCAAATACTTTAATATTTTTATTTATTCTTTCAAGTTTTTTTTATGATTAACTTGTATTTTGCGATCTGTTTTCATATAACCGTTATTTGTTGGAGCTACCAGGAATATATGCACCCAACATTAAAAATATATACGTAATTTTCATTAATGACCATTTTATGAAATTTTAAATTATTTTCCCTTTTAAGTTTATTCTATTCTCCCAGAAGCTCAATTCAGCTAATGTTTACTATTATTTTACAAATAATTTTCTGAATACGGTAAATATCGCACAAAATTAAAGCACCTTATACTGTTTCCTATTCTCGTGTCATTTAAACTGAAGAAATGCTGCAATTATAAGTATGAACTTCATTATCAATAATTTTTCAAATAAAAACCTTATCATGAATCTATTGCGAGAAAGACGAGCTGATGTTTTAGATATCTACTTTCAGTGGATTAATTCAAATACCTACTTTCGTGTTGTTGAAGGCATAAACCATGCTGATATTAATGTCAACTATAACCTCATTTCATCTGGCTATATTAGTCAATGCATGATGAGGAGAAAATAAAAAAAAATGTCCGATGTTCTTATTCTCAATATATCAGAGATCACAGGCGAAGCGTTGAGTGAAACAGTAATGATGAGAGTCCAGGGAATATTAAGAAACAAAAGTAAATGTAGAATGTGATCTTTTTGGCGAACTCGTGAAAGGGCGTATTCTTATTTATTTATTTACTTACTAAGTGAAACGCATTTCAATTTCAGTCTCCTTGTAGACTTTTTACACAATTTTTCGTTTTCACTTAAGATTCATTACTATATTTCGATGATGGTGTTCTTGGTGTGGTAATAAAATTAGATTGCATATATCAGCATTCATTGGGATAACATACTGTGCAATTGGCAGTTAATTCAGATGCACAGCAAAAGTCAAATGGACGTTGTTGATTTTGTTATTATTCATTGCTACAAGCCTCGGGATAAATAGTGGTCAATTATATCTCAATACACCATATCATGCATCATCATCTAAAGTCCACAAGTGAGTATTTTCATCATAACTGTAGATACAAATTACAATCACATGTTCAAATACTACACCTACGCATCGATTATTTCGGACATTCATTGGATTAGATGCAAAAAATCGTCTTTCCTTCTATGAGTAATGCATATTACTTCGAATTGAAGTGACGCTATTCTAACCTAATACTTGATCCCCTCTTATCTTATTTCATATCAATCTATCGTTAGTGAGAAATCTTCAAAATTTCTCAACATAACTACAAATTGTTTTTTAAGATATTGCATTAATAACAGGGTGATCTGTGAAGGGATGTTTAGTGTGCTAACTATATTAGTACAGTGAGTCACATTCACGCAATGTGTTCTATATTTGTGGATTGTGCCAAAATAAGTTAAGCTTACAATAGGTTAGAAATCTGGAAACAAATCATAAATTACATCTCTTTCTGCGTGATTATTTAAAATTAAAAATCAAATACTTTTACAATTCTTAACTCTCAGCTTATAAGAAATATAAATTATTATTTGTCTTTCTTACTTTGTAATTTATTTCTACTGTTATATTTGTGTTGACAGATTTAATAGCAACAAAATTCTAGTAGGAGTCTGAAACAAATGCATCATACTTGACAGATTTCAATATTCACGAGAAACACTTTCAATATTCCATCATTAAAACAATTAAGTATGGATAAATACAAATTTATGTTAAAATTTCCCTTTTAGTCTCAGAAAGATTCCCAAATAAATGATAACGATTGATCGCATTTTGAAAAGTGAATTGAACCAGAATGCTTTGGTTAATGTTTTTTAAAGTTTTTTTATAAAGTCTTTTATAAAGTATAAACGGTTATCGGTAAGGGAAATGAAATGGGAGAGCCGAGTTCAATATCCGGCTTAGAAATTGAAGTCATTTCATACAAACGTCCCTTGTGAAGGCGTGATTTTAGTCTCTCCTTCATCAAACCCTGGGTTAAATAGCAGCGTAGAATGGGCTTGCCAGTTTTCCGTGGCCACACGTATAAGATAAAGAAAGTTATGAAATCAAAACTGTTGATCATGCCACGGAAAACATGTCTACTGTCTTTCTCCAATAGTTATGATAATTCTCAGATGATAAAGAAAAGTAATTCGTAAAGTGTCATAATCACCAAATCCTAAAAGAACATATACTTAAAAGAAGTATTAAACGAAACGAATGGTAAAGAAAAAATGGAAGGAAAAACAGCACTTAAGAAAAAATGTAATTACTTTGAATGTCGTATTATGAAAATGTGGTTGATATCGTATTATTTACAGGTAAAATATTGCCCGATTATTTTTACATTATTTCTCTTTTTAATTATCATGTTTTACAGCAGCATTTCTGAATAAGAGGAGAAATATGAAACAGCTGTCAAAATATCTATGGAAATGTTCTTGGAAACTAATCTTTTTGCTCTTCTCCCGTCAGTTCTACGTCAGTTTTGCTCAAAAGCAATGTCTTAAACACATAATTAGATCTCTGACGTCGAAATTTCGCATTCTTACTAAGCTAAAATTCAGGGGCAAATTTTTGAAAGATGAAATTATATGAGAGAAAAGTTTATCCAACTGATGATTTCTAAGGAATTCCAAATTTAAAAAACTTATTAAAAATGTTAATAGAATGACTGAATGGCTTATCAGGAGAATGAAAAATCAGTGGAGGAAAACTGCTACATGTCTTATAGAGTTCCAATTTGTTGCTATTAGTGACAAAAGACGAACAATATTCATCTAGTTGAAATGAAGTGGAAAGCATTTCAATATAGGCATTATGATAATATGCACAGCCATTATACGAAACATCGAAGAAGCTGAAGAATTTTAAAAGACTAAGTCATACCATATACCAATGCAGTTCGGAAGATATAAGAACTACATAATGGTAGAGTCGCTAAGCACGGACTTGGATCGAATGAAAAATACACGGAAAAATGGGATCATTGTTTTCAGTGAATGAAAAATAAATAAGCAATACCTAATTTGAAGAATACTGTGAATACACTTGTGAACATAGAAAAGAACGGAATGAGGCTAAGGAACCCGATAAATTACCTAACAACAGCAAACGATTTAGCAATTTAGTACGGCGTTCTAAGACAGCCAATCACTCACTGTGAGGAATATTATTTACCAGTCTTATGCAAAATGTGGATACATTTAAAAAACTAAAATTAGAAAAAAACACTTAAGCTACAATGTCAAACTCCATAGTGATTCAAAGAAACATATATATTGGAAGTTAAAAAAATTAATTTTATGAGAAGTGGAGCATCTTAAGCGAATCACAAACGACAACAGCAAAAGAAAGCTAAAAAGTATCAGTGAATGACAGATGAAAGTCTTGAATTAATCAGAGAGAAAAAAAGCCCAAACAAATGTTACGAAATATAAGATATTAAACAAAAAATGAGAAATAAATGCAAGTAAGCAAAAATGAATGATGTAACGTGCAAAAAGACAATAACATCAAAATATAGACATAGAAGACATGCATAAAAAGATAAAGAAATAAAAAATAAGGCCCGAACCATTCTCTTGTGAATGATGCGTAAAACCATAAGCAAGTAATAATAATGGGAAAAGAAAATATACCGCGTAGACAGAATGAACACAGTAGAGAGCACTTTGATGTTAACAAAGGAAAAATATCGGTTATGCCTTAAAAATAAACAATATAATATGCAGTAATAGAATTCAGAATATAGGTCAACATTGAACAAGATGAAGGAAAACAAATCAGCACGAGATTTGATTGCATTGTAATGATGCCAAACACAGTAAATTTTGGTACTGATTAGGTTATCAAAATGAAAAATGAAATATATGATAGCGGTGAAATTTAAGAGAGTCATGATTACCTAGATCCTGAAAAATATACTCTGCTAAATATAAAAGATGATGACGATATAACATACTTTGTGAGAATGATCTTTATTAACGGGACATATTTTAAAAAGCCATAAAAAATTGTGAAAGCAAGATTAATTTGGCTTAATACTTGTGAACTGTGTGATACAATTGCTTAGAATAACATCCTAGCGATGAAACTAGGATGAAGATACATTATAGTAAGAGAGACTAGATATCCACGGGATAAAATGACATATGTTACACGGTAGATATTGTAACGTTGTTGAGATAAGTTTTTAATGTTTTTGAATACCGAAAAATCCGAGTACAAATAAACTGTTTAAAACAGAAACACAGGTGTTCCAAATAGTTTTTCTCACTATTTTTTCAATATTTTTGACGACTTTTATCACCTCAAAATTTTCTTGGTACTACTTATTTTATATTTTTGGAATAGAAAAATATTGGAAACTTATGAAAAGTGAATCTTAATACCACTTTTATCAAATTGTTAATCCCGTCTGTTAAAAAGTGCATGCCTTATCAGATATTGCTCATTCTGAGTACGCAGTCACACCGGGCTATTCAGTTTCATGAAGAACTAAGGTTTTAGTAAAAGGTTTTAGTAAAAGGTTTTAGTAAAATAAACCCAGATTATGATGCTGAAATTATAAATATAATTTATATAAAAGAAACATATGAAATAAAATCAGTTTTGTGGCGTAAACGGGAATTAGACATTCCTTAAATAAAACGGAGGAAACCTTTTACTGAGGAAAGACATTGAAATTTAAGAAGGTGTATTTATTAATAAAAAACAATAATAAAATTTAAATATTTTCAAAAGATATTTCTAAAATATAAAATGCATATTTGAAACTTCCATATACAACATGTAAGCACTGTGAATTATCTATAGAGGTTTATGAACAAATTTATTCCAAATCTGGAATGTTAAATCGATAACGAGGCTTTGAGGAGAAAGAAAATTTTCTTCACAAAGTTCCGAAAATATGAATAAATATCTACGCATATCTGTGCACATAGAAGCCATTAAAAAGCAAGAATAATACAATTAATCAGTTTCTAAGTGAACGAAAAGGCTCAGGAATGCAGAAATATATTTACACCAGTTGCTATAAATTTATAGTTTCAAGTAAATCAAAAATTACAAAAAATCACACACCGCTTGATTACAGCTAAACAAATTGCAATGAATATTCCAGACGCCAGACAATAGTTAAATCTAAAATTTGATTAAGAATTTTAGTTTATCACACAGCACTGATTTTGCTTGTGAATTATATGTTTTTCAGATACCTATTTGTTTAATGTTCACAAAGGAAAAAAAGAAAACCAAAAATGCGAAGGTTGAATACAAACCTCTAAAATACTTGTCGGGTTTTAAGGATTAGGACCTATTTTGGATAAACGATATGACTTTTGTTTCTTTGTCAAATGCCGATATGTTAATAGTTATTAATGAATTTGTCTATCGTGCTTTGGATTTTTCAAGAATCTCTAAATACCTAGCAGAAACGTCAGACCAGATGTGACAGCAATATTCAATGCATTGATGTATTGTGGACATGTGTAAGACATATTCTGACGAAAAAAATATCTAGCTCAGTGAACTGATATATCTAGCTGGAAAACTAGAAATTGATTCAGTACAATCGCTCCACTACATGTCAGCGGTAAACGTTAGCACAACAAGGTGCAAGGAGTTATTTTCCTGGAGGTTAGCATCAGCCATGCAGGTGGGATCCATAAAAGGTTGTTTCAAACGATTAAAAGATAACCGTTTAGTTTTTGAGACGTTAAAATTAACAAGCTGTTTTTTGCGCAATTTAACAACAAATTGTACAACCTTTTAGATCAGCCTCTAATTTTATCTTATCGAACCGATTAAACTTACCATTAAGACAGGAGTAAATGGTTGTTTCATCAGCATAGATACCAAGTTGAGAACAAATGATATCAGAAAGTCGTTAATGAACATTAGGATCAACGTAGTTTCTAGAATCGTGTCCTGTGGGACATCTCCATTAAGATTGAGAAGAGTGGTCGCTCAAGATAACCTTAATTACACGATTTGTTAAGAATTGTATGTATCAGATCAAAAATCTGTTCAGAAAAATCATAATCTTTCAAGAGCAGCATGCTAGACCTGTCAAATGCCTTTGAGATGTCCAAAACAAAAGATCGGACCTCACCGTTCCGAACTAAAGCTTGATAGACTCTTTCAGCAATAATAGTTAATGCATCAGCAGTTGAACTAGAGAAGTAACGGAAATTCGAGGAAAGTTGATTCGCACAAGAAAACCGTTCTTGTTATATATCTCGAGATTCTCAATAAAATCCAAAGAAGGGCCTGTAATGTTATCGGTCCTGACTTGGCATTTGGACTTCAGTCGCTTTCACACTGTTGTGAAGTGACTTTTCTCTCTATTTTCTATAAATAATTTCATGACGGTGTTTCCAGTGAGCTCTCGTGCTTCCTACCTGGACCGCATGAATTTATGCAATAGATTGGAAATTAAGTCCTTTTGATACTCTAGCAGTATCATGTACAATGGAATAGGAGCATAAGACTTCTATTCAAATAGTCACTTTTCTCTCATCTCTTGCCAGTTTCTTGCTTCCCTTCTACCTACATTCGTCAAGCATTTAAATGCAACGACAACCTCCATCTTCTGTCTTCTTGAAGCCTGTTATTTATTGTCCTTTCTCCTCTCTAAATCCTCCGTTTTCTTTCATTCCGAGTATCCACTTACGTCTTAATGGTTCTATCGCCTAACTTAGGGTGAAATGTCTAAAAATATGTTCAACTATTCTTACTCAGGGAAAAGAGAAAATACGGAGGCTGGTTTTATTTTAGAGAAATTACTAGTGTAATAGATGTTACTCCGGTGTTAGAAATATTGTCACTTATTCTGCAAACAGAAGCATACATGCACAAAACTATATCACTTGCACATACGTAAAATACATACATAAACGGAGAATGACAACGGATGCAGGTATATATATATATATATATATATATATATATATATATATATATATATATATATATATATATATATATATATGGGTATATATCAGATCATGCCATAATTTATGTCCGAATTTTGAATAAAGTAAACAAGTGACCAAATG
This sequence comes from Acanthosepion pharaonis, assembly GCA_903632075.3. Taxonomy (NCBI): domain Eukaryota; kingdom Metazoa; phylum Mollusca; class Cephalopoda; order Sepiida; family Sepiidae; genus Acanthosepion; species Acanthosepion pharaonis. The sequence continues at coordinate 3,170,896 of CAHIKZ030000324.1, forward strand.
TTACATTAAATTACAGATTCAATCAACAATGTATTTTCCCTGATTATCTATGACTTACTAATTCCATTACTGTAAAATTCTTTTGTCTTTGATTCGAAGAACTCACAAATGTCAGTTTTAACCTCTTCCTGTGTTACAAAATCTGTTTCTTCCAAATGATTCTGTAAGCTAAAATGGTAGTCTGAAGGAGAAAGATCGGGAGAATAAGGTGGATGAGGAATTTTCTCCCAACCAAGTTCTTCGATCTGTTGTGACGTGATTCTTGCTGTGTGGGGTCACGCATTTTCCTGATGAAACATCACGTCTTTTCGATTCATTAGAGCAGGATTGTTTTTCCTTAAAGCTTGGTTCAAACGCTCTAATTGCTGACAGTATATTTGAACATTAATTGTTGCATTAGGTGGTAAGAATTCAAAGTGGCTTATTCCTTGGCGATCCCACCAGATTGAAAGAAGAACCTTTTGCCCATGAAGTTCCATTCTCGGCTTTGGCTGGGTCCTTCCCCTTTACCAAGCCACTGTCTACGACGCTTAATATTTCGATAAAAGTTTCATTTTTTGTCGCCAGTCAAAAGTCTATCCAAAATGGAGAGAAGAGCAGATGTCACTCGGGATTTGAGGCTGTTTTCAGACAATTCATGAAGCACCAATTTTCCAAGTTTAGGAACTTTTCCAAGTTGTTGAAGATGACGATGAACAGTTGTATGGTTTGAACTGAGAACCACTGACAATTCCTCAACTGATAAAGCAGGATTTTCCTCAAGGGCTGCTTCAAGAAGCTTTTCATCAAATTCAACTGGACATTCCGGTTTATCTTCATCTTCAAGGGTGAAATCTCCACCTCTGAATTTTGCAAACCATCTTCTGCAAGTTCTTTCATTCACACATTCCTCTCCATAAACTGAGTGAATGTTTCTAGCCGCTTCGGCTGCTGAGTTTCCTTTCTTGAACTCATAAAGCATTATGTGCCTCAAATGATTCTTGGGTACTTCCATGTTAGCAGGGTTTTAATCAAACAAAATTTAATTTTATTGTTCTCTGAAATAAAATTTGATCAGTTTAATTCATCTAAACATAAAAATAATGTTCAGCTCCATTAGCCATTATAAAATACTCTTTAAATTTCGTTCATTTTAAAAAAAGTAAAATTCGGACAGAACTTATGGGATGACCTGATATATATATATATATATATATATATATATATATATATATATATATATATATATAAAATAATGTGTGTCTTCGTGTGCGCATTACGCTTGTAATTGTATGCATGTATATGTGTGTGGGTGTGTAGCATACAAAAGTATGCTGTTATTTTTTTACGCTGATATTTATATATATTATGTTGCACTGAAAACAAATTTATCCATAATAAACAAAATAAGGGTTTGTAATGCAACAAGCTGATCAACAAAAAAATATGAAATGTCAAGACAACAATCATCTTTTTTAACTAATTTGAGGGCGCTGAGTCTGAAAACGACTTCCTTTTTCTTGGTTAGCTACCGTTTCTGTTGTACCAAATACCTCATTTTTGGAAGAAAAATGTTTTTTTTCTGTTGTTTTCTGATCGATGGCAATATTTTTTTCAAAATAAAACCTTAGAAACATCTCAATTCTTATTTAAACTAGCAAATATAAGCTAGCATATTGAGAAATACTATTTTTGCAATAAGATTCAGACCTTAAGTCTATAAACGTAATGAGATTGAATATACCAAAACCAACAAGTATTTTCATCAAATCATTTAACATACTAACAATACCATCGTGAACATAAAAACCATGGTAAAAATTTTCTTTTTCTTGATTGTCATGTTTAATCTTATTTAAATCCCTTTTGGTACTCCAGCAGTATCATGTACCATGGAATAAGTGCATTCAACTAGGATGTCTTTAGTTGGAGTTTCTTTCCAACAATGAAAATAAAATGCTTTCACTGTGCTTGGTCTCCTTCCGTAGTGAAGGGAAAAAATGATGGGTTAAAATTATAAATATCAAACAGAAGATTTTAGGGTTACATATTTTAATGTCACCTTAATTATCAGGTTTACTAAAGTATATTACTGATAAAGTTTATCAGTTAATCTGAATTTTGGCAATAAATCGGAAAAATTCGATATTTATATTTTGAAATTTTTGACTCAAAAAATTTGTATTTATTTCAGGTGGCTGACATGAATTGCTCGGCCTATTTGAAAATTGATGGGTTTTTATAAACTTTATTAACTAAATTTTACGATTAGCCAAAATCGTAAAAGGATCTTTTTTCCAAAAATGTGCAATTTCAGTACAAAAACAATGGTAGCTAACCATGAAAAACTAAGGTCCTTTTCGGAATCAGCACCATCAAATTAGCTAAAAAATGTGTTTTGTTTCTAGCACCCAAAATTGTGTTGACCAGTGTTATCGGTGCTTTGCAACATTTTAATGAAATGTAGTCATTTCTATTCTGACATCACTCTGTTAAATTTATTTTAATTCTAAATTATTTATAAATGCTACACTTGTATGATAGTGCGAAACTGGACGTTTTTCCTTTCTTTTCTTTGCATTGGCGCTATAAACAATATTATTTAGTTCAGTCACTACAAAAATCATAAATAACCATATTATTTTTCATCTCTTCATTACACATAGGATGGAATAATGAAAATATTTATGTGCTGTGCTTGGGGCTATCGGTTTAGTTCTTTCCTTACAACTGGTTATTTTATGTTTATTTATTCATAATGCTTTCATTCCCCACAGAGTGGGAAAACTTTAATATTTCTCATATTCGATAGTCGAGGTATAAAATCAGAAGTGTTAATAATCCGAAATGTTAAACAAATATTTCGTGCTGTACGTGTTTTAAAGTGAAAATATGAAATTTCTAAGTAAACAATAAATTTTAAAAAAAATATTTATTTAAAATTGGGGTCGTTTTTAATATTAACTCTAGTAATTTGTTTACTGACACCACACCGGTCAAATAATTATATACAATATAAGGAAAAAAATCTTAATTTATATATTTTCTTGTTTTTCTGTAAATTTACATAAAATTAAGAAAGAATCAGTTAATTTTTCGTTGAAAATTAAAATAAATATATTAAAACAATTACTTATTATATTTGTTATATTGTAGATTAAAAGAATATGACTATGAATTATTGTTTTTCTATGATTCATCACCAAATCCCCGGGATTTATATTATTTTGATTTTCTTTTCTAGGGATAGAATGACAGAATATAATTTTATAATTCCTATTAAAACTTTTTATAAGAAAGTATTAATTTGAATATACATGTTTCATTTTATTTGACCTCTTTTATTATGTACGGACAATATTTTATCTGCATTATTAAAACAATTAGGCCATTATATATAAAACAGGAAATATTTAATGGCGAACACTCAATAAGCGCAGAATCGTTGACGCTCTGAAAATTCTCTCCATTACAAACTGACGTGGTACAAATGAGGTAGTTGCATGAGCGTATTTTGCGATAATGCATTTATTTTAATTAATAAAAATAATTCATCTAAGATATTGCCCAGTTTCCATCCTAACGATAGATTCGAAATTATACTTAGAAATTAAACGCTTTGAAAAATTCATGCAAATATTCCCTGATTAAAAATATTTGAATGCATAAATTATTCCCAACCTATTTAAAATTAAATCTTAAAACTGAAGGTTCCATTTTTGTTTGAATTTATGGGATGAGGGAGTTTCATTATATACATTCTGACAACTGTTTACATTTTTCTTACCAAAACGAAGTTTCAGCCGATATGTCCTTCGCCCCGGGCTACATCAGGTGCTTGTTGATCCTGTTAACATTTAGGGTCTATCGAACTGAACTCTTTTTTCTCTCTACTGGAATAGATTGCTCCCGTTCTACTGAGTACGTCCTGGGATATCTCGACTAGTTTTCAATTAGTACTACTCATGATCGATATAGAAGCACACACAAATTTCCCTGGTCTTTCGCCATTACGTTAAGTGGTTATAGGAAAAACAAAGATTAAGATCTGCGATCTTTGCAACGTCAGGTCAGTATTCAATAGCAACTAGTTTCCACACAGAAATCTGTTGAGTTTCAACACCAGCAGCAAAGAAACCTTGTCAAATGAAGTCAAGCTTGACAAGCAGGAGTTGCAGTCACAGAAGCTGTCAGAATTGTTTTAACGCTCCAAGTTCTACACACATGATTTTCTCATGGAACGATACCCTTGTGGATTAAAGCGATGGTTCTTAAATTTGTTGACGTAGTATTTGTGATTTCGGTCTCTCTGTTAAAGGGCCCAGTTAGATATTCCCCGAAGTTTGTCCAGACCGGTAAGCACCTGATGAAGGCCGGAGGACGCAACGGCCAAATTTTTGTGAAAACAACAAAAATGAGGAAAATAGCCCGAGTGTAAACATAACTAATGAAGATTCACAACTCAAAATCATTTAAAATAATAACAGATATTTAAAATATAGTGTACGATACCCATCTGACGATTGACGTTCAGTTTATGTATAAAACTTGTATATATTTTTTGTTTTTATAATTTGAAATTGCAGTTAAAAACAGACACTCTAACATCAAAGAATATTTTACAATAAGATTTGAGGGAGAAAACCATCACAGGTTCAGCACAGTAAAATGCTATAGTAGAGGCGTTGAAAAGTTTTCGCTATAAAGAATTTCTCAACATATTATGGAATGGTGATCCATCGGATATTTTGGAAGTTGCCAAGAAAACTTATCACCAACCCATTTATGAACATATATATATATATGTGTGTGTAAACCAATGTGCGCTCCCATATTCTTTCGTATGTAAGTATAAGGGGTGGGTGTGCTTTGTACATAGAGCAGGCAGCAATCTGTCAAATTGCAATCAGCCGAAATCTAGACATCTTTTTAGGGAGTGATAATCCATGAATTAAACACACAGCCACCATAAGCAGAGTCTCTAAGCAGAAGTAGAAGAAAGACAAGTTCTTAGGCAAAAAAAATGATAATGAGATTTATGATATAAATTATACGTCGCGCACCAACATGCAGCTTAAAAGTCATAGCTCAAACATAAACGCACACACACGCATACACAGACACTCATATATATATATATATATATATATATATATATATATATATATATATATATATATATATATATATAGCTATGGGTAAAATAGCAGGACAGACTGGGTTCTATAGCCTTGGATGTCAACTGGTCTAGGAGAAGGACCACTCTGAATTCAAAACCTGCGGAGGGTCGTTTGGGAACCTTGTAGCATTCGGTGCACCAGGTCTCTGTATTCGTCCCTTCAAAAAGTGTGGATGGTCCTGCACGAAGCCTTCACCACTATAATCAAATCTCATGTGCCGGTGTCGGGTTGTCGGTTTCCTGGAAACTGATCTGCTTGACCCTCATACGTCGAATCTCGACGGGACAGTCGATTATTATTTTTTATTATTAAATATATATATATATATATATATATATATATATATATATATATATATATATATATATATATGCAAAATAAAATCCTAAATTTATAAATTTTAAAAACAATGTTGCGCACATTTGCATAAATATATACATATTTAACAAAACTTATTTTTAAATCTGACAATATAGAATAATGAAAAAAGGTAGCTGAGACAGTAAGAAAGAAGGCTCAAATAAATACGTATGTACACGTTATATATATATATATATATATATATTATATATGTGTGTGTGTGTGCGTGTCTTAGAAAAACAAACATGTAAGTAGATTAGCATATAAAGATTTCATGTAAAAAGGAGTGTAAACATAAGGAGAAAGAGATATATTCAAGAATATTGCGAAAGAATTTCGAAATAGTTCACGTAAAGATTGGTATAAAATTTGCGGTTGAAAGACATTGAATGAGGAAACAGGGAAGAAAAAGAAAGGCAAAAAAGGAAGCAGTTTCAATAGATTACTGAATATGCAATCTTGTTTTGTTTGGCACATATTTTCTTTCTCAATCTTTTTGTCCACAATTTTATATTCTTTTTAATTTATTTTTGTTTTATCAATATATTATTTTATTTTTTCTCTATTTTGATGGATTAATCTTTTTTGTTCGCGTATTTATGCCGCACTAGCCTCCATTTGAAGTGCAAATAGAATTATAAATGCCTTTTATTTTTAGCTATAGACTTTATTTGCCTTTGACAACGGATCGACTTACGTCATAAAACAAATGAATGGTTGCACACAGTTCATTATTCGCAGTTTCTTTCGACTATCCATTTTCTGTCCATAACGCCAAAGGCCCATTCGTGTCCTCGTGTATTTTCATTTATATATATTTTATTTTTCCTATATGTTTCGGGAGGAATAGAAAACTATTAAAGGTTTGCCCCTTTTGTTGCCCGTTTAAATGTGAATGATCTTTAACGGCTCTCTTAATGTTTAGGGAGGGCAATGTTTTTTTTCATCTTTTCAGCGACTTTTGCATTTATATTTTATTCAATTTCTTTTTATGTATTAAACAACATCGAACATTTGGAGTAGAAAAGTTCTCCGGGAATTTCAAATATAAAAATAAATGTCTATGAATTTAGTATGCATATATTTATGTACTTCGGATATACGATAGTGCATTTAGATATTTACGTAGACACACAGATGCACTCAGACGCATAAAAACACAAACACTCTATTTCTCTCTCTCACATACACAGAGACAGAGACAGACAGACATGCAAACACACAAACACACACACACACACACACACACACACACACACACACACATATATATATATATATATATAAAATGTGTGTGTTTACACTAACTGACTACTTAGGTGCGTGATTCATTAGGCAAATTCGTAATTCGTAAGGCATATAAACATTTAATCACAGTTATGATGGCCTGATGAATTTCATTTCATGTATTAATATGAAGGATAAAATTACTATGAATTTGGCATGTTCATTGCCGCTAGACGGGCGGGCCTGAATATTTCAAAAACTGCTTATCAAGTAGGATTTTCACGAATAGTTATATTTTAAGTTTAAATATTAGATCAGTGTTTTAACAAAGATCGAAAAATCCCACACTGAAATCAGTATATACATTGAACTAGCGAAAGATTCATAGCAAAACTAAGCAATGTGCTGTGAAACATAAATCTCGTCAAGAATTGAAGAACTGTACTGGATTTCTATATGATATCCATCAACTTATATAGAAGTGAATGCTGGAAAATCTATCCACATATTAACAGAATATTGGAGACAACGTAAATGTTATTCTTCAGAAGGATACTGAGAATTCCATGGACGTAGCAAGTAAACAACGAGGAAAATTTCAACTCAAAATCAGGAAGAGACGGCTTAAATTCCTTGGACATTTAAGGAGGAAGGAGAGCTTAGAAACTTAAAGCTTACAAGGTATACTGAGGGAAGAGAGAGAGCCACCTACATATGATGGGGCGTGGGATGGAAGCTTTAGAAAATGGAGAAAACTGTTAAGGGCCACAAGTTTTGGAGAGCCATTTTCAAACATATCATAAATCAACGCTGCCCATTTAAGAAGACAATGGTAAAAATCTGAAACTTTCCAGTGTGTGGCAATTGAAATCCTTTATTGTTATGAGTGATAGAGTGAGAATAGCTACACTGGGTGGAGCTAATAGTAAGGTAACACTAGCTGAAATAAATATTTCTTACAAATGAGGTATACAAAATAGCATTTCGTAACGTACAACACGACTAACCATGAAGCAGATGTTCTATATAATGAGAAGGCCTCAACATAAACAAAACGCAGATGGATAAGAAAAAAAAACTATAATTATAATTCGCTTGGGTTCAAAAATATTAGACAATTAAATAATGGCAAAACAGAGTGGGCAACATGAAGCTATGGATCTATTCTGTCTAGTAACAACGGTTAAGGTTACTGGTGATGTAATGTTAAATGCAATATTTTCTTGGCATATGTTAACTCTTGGAATCAATCGTTTAATTGTCACAGAATACTTAAGTACTGACCATGTGCGTGCCTCAAATTATGACTACACATCATCTATTGGTATATTTCAGAAGAACAAAGCACCGTATCACAAATGAAAAATAATGCTAGATTGGTTTATGGAACACAGCAATGAGTTTTCTTTTCATAAGTGTCACCAGTAGTTTATTTATATTCTCTTTTTAGTAAAAGAATGAAATAAATAATACGATGTATTGAAACATATGCAAATATTAATGAAAATACAGTACAGGAGATAAAAAAATGGATGTCTACCACTCTAACGAGCTTGTAAATCCTTACTTGGTGCGACCATATCTATTTTTCAATACAGCATAAACTCTTAGGCAACCTTTTTGATAATTGGCTGAAACAGACATAAGTTGGTTGGCTGTTATGTTGGTTGGCTGTAGACACAAAACTGCTTCATCTCTGGTGTTAGTAGCCCTTTTATGCGTGAATGATTCATCGGTCACTTTAAGGGGGCTTAACGAAAAAGAAAATTCATGTGAAAATTGTCAGCTAGAAGGAGAAAACTGAAAATGGTAAAATTTCAATGTACAGCGAATATATATATATATATATATATATATATATATATATATATATATATATATATATATAAACAGCAGAAAAATAATATGCGTGTTGACCATACCACTACTATGTTGCCTAGGAGGTTGAGTCATCATTTGAATTATGTATGATAGATCACTAAACATTTACAACAGCATGCCTGTCTACATTCGCCATTTACGAAACTTTTTGTTAAAAATGCATCTATATGTTTTCAATGAAAATAATAAACTAAAAATTCTTGAAGCGATTATATTAAAAATTGAAACTAACCCTTAATAATTTTAATTATGAATACTGTACAAATATTTTAAAATGTTTAGAATAGATAGTTTAAAATATCTACGACGATAAACGTAATACACAATGTTAAAAGTTAAATTAAAAAAATAGAACGTCTATTTCAAATAAGTATCCACTAAATATTAACGTTTGAATTATATATATATATATATATATATATATATATATATATATATATATATATATATATATATATATATATATAACAGTCCCCATAGCAGAACAATCTCAAAGGGTATACAGGACATCAAAATGACACAAGCATAGAAAAACACCACAAGATTACACCACTTAAAAAATAATTTAACCTTTTGCCCAGAAGTGGGAAATAGGAATATGCACTTTTACAGAAGAATAAAAGTCCATACAGAGTTCATTTCCCAATGCAGATAGGAATAAAATACTTTTTAGGAGCTCTATAAGTACCTCAAGACGACAGAAATATACCGATTAATAAATCATAACCGAAGACTAATAAATTTTTATTCAATCAATATGCCAGGCGTTAAACCCAGAGAAAAGTATACAAATGCATAAAAATAAAATAGCAAAATAAACATAATATATAATTGTAATAAAATCACTAGAATAAAGTTAATAACCCGAATGTTAGAACAACAGATAACATTAGCCTTAAACAGTAAAATGGTAAAAACCGGTCTCCCCCTCCACATAAACTCCTAATAGTCTGTGTAGGGCTTATACAAAGATAATGGTCATTTTATGTTTTAATGGAGTGTTACTTGTTTGCTGAATTTATAACTATATAAAAGGCAAAATGGTTAAAATAATTTTTTAAGAATCTATCTTCGAACGGAAGTGCCAGTGTGCATTGTAAATTGTAACCAAACATTTTTGTTTAATATTACCAATACGATATTAGCCATTTTCTATCTGGTCTAACAGATTTGACGAAAGCTTCGGTTATAATATTGTTAAACTGCCATTCAGTACATAGATGATTACATAGCCACAGATTCTTTTTCCTTATTATCTGAGAATTACTATTATTTTTAAGAAGGTTTCCGTTGCCTTCTCCAATGTTGTGAGTTCAGTTGTCCTTCACTTAGATTGGTGCCAACAAAAAAAAATAGAATGTTCAGACCAGGCTACTATTTATTTTAATACAACTCATTAACAGCAAAGACAGCTGCCAAATAAAGTGAGAAACTTATGTAAAATTATTAAAACGTCAATAATTTCAATAACCAGAATTATCACAAAAGTTACATAAATAACTAAAAAAAAAAACTTAATGTCAGGAAGATAAAAGTAAATGATTAAAATATGAGAAATATATCTACTCCCTTTGAAAATGATATAATATCAGTGATTCATATAAACTATAACTTTTTGTATTGTTTCTATTCTCATCGCCTTATATCTAAAAAAAAACTGCTTATACATTTAAATGAATTTATTATTATTATGACTAGCAGTAGTAGTTTTTCATTGATGCACAAACATGCATCATTATTTATTAGCAGATATCAAGTGGCATACAAGCAGCATACAAATATGGCCGGCTCAACAAAGGTGGTGATGAGTTCAACAGAGTCAGTGCCACGCGTAACACGATCAAGTGTCTAATAGATGGAATTGTGTGAACTCTATATGGCAAATCCATCCATCGCGCCTCTATGGCAAGTTCACAAACTTACCTACGTCAATCGAGCTTTAGGAGTAATTGGCGTCGATTGCCCTGCAAATATGCTACCAACATAATGGATATTTGTGTACCTTCAAGATATGAGGAACGGGTATGATTTTGTTTGCGCATCCACGCTAAGTTTGTTTCAGACCTTAGAGGTAATCTTTCGAATCTTAGCAGTCATTATCTAAGTTTATGCCTGGAGTTGGAGAATAGGTGAACTATAAAATCACCTAAATCAGTTTTGTACATGAAGCATTATGTATTTAATTGTATATAAAAATTGTACGTGTGTGAATGAGCGTTTGCGTTCGAGAAAATGATGGCGTTTTTCTCTCTCTCTCTCTGTCGGTGTGGGCGTATAATTAATGTACGTTTTACTGACGTATCTATAAGAGGACCATGAACCGTTCCCAGAGAGATGGAAAAAAGAAATATTTCTGCATAGGAACATTGTTTTCGATCCCCCAGCCTTTTTGCACTAAAGCCCACAAAGTTGAAAGTTGTCACACGATTTAAAATAAAGAAACCTCTTTCTTTTTTCACTAATTTTATCCCTCCACTCTACAGTCAAATTAAATGAGAATTTTCAGCCACAAAACTATAATTACTTCACCTTTCGTCAGGTCACAAGCTGTCCTTTTACGTTTGCCCATTATTATGATATCCATTGCCGTCAGCTGTTATTATTACCACGTATTTGATTACAATTAGTTCTGTTACTGTTCTTAGTTGCCACTTATAGAAGAGACCATAAGAAGGTGTTTAGGCTTTATCACATACATTTTCTTTTACTCTTAATGGCGTAAAAAGACTAGCACATAAAAAGAATAATGGTTTGCTTATGTAACAATTTTCATCGAATGTTAACAACTGTCAACATCTGTAATTTTACTTATTTTAGCACAGCCGAACCAATCTTGTAAAATGATCTGTCTATTGAGAGAAAAATTGCATAAACGTACAAAGAGTTATTTACAGTAATCTAAATTGTTTGTTGATTCATGTCTCAAACTCACCATTCACTCTGGCTCTTATATTTGAATATCGATATACCGCATGAGACTTAAAATGAGATCAGCAATTTTAGAGGACGATAACGCTATTTGTTTCATGAATTCAAGATGTCTACCTGACCTGATTTCCCAAGGTTTTGCCATATCGATAAAATTGTCAAACAATTAGCTGAATTTATAATTCAGTCTTTTGTTACTTAACACAACCGTTGATCAAGTTACTTTTTGTCAAAGCAAAAGTTTTATAACGAGCACTGTATACTTATAAAAATGTCATTTTGTGTCTGCGCGGCATATGGCGACACATAACCAACGTATTTCTGTGAAGAAGAATCGCATGAACGTTTAATTCATTATCTGTGTGAGTTTAAAGTATTACAAATAAGAAAGGATCGACGTTCGTTCTACAGTTTCTTTAAATAACAACAGATCTGTAGTACGCTAATCGAAAAGACTATTATTTCTAGTAACTAATTAAATATCCTTTGGTAAATTGTGATTTAATTTGCTTTCATAGTTTGGATAATATTTGTATTTTACTAATTAAGATATGATTCTATGATATTAATAAGCCATTTCGTTAGTCATTTTATTATTTGTCCTAATGTTTCATTGTTGAAAAACTGGTGAATATTAGAATGAAAATATTCAATTTTCCAATTAAATATTAATCAGACTGTATTGAAAAACATCCTTTCCTGGGTATGATTAAATTCTTGCTTAGACTAATTGAAATGAGTATTTCATCTCTGAGGAGTAATACTGTTTTATTCACTTTGGAAGAAAATATTTGTCCAAATAACTCGTTCTACTTTAGTTCAGTTGAATCTACAGTCAAAAGCTTAATAAGTTGTTTATCCTTTCAAATTGGTCACTCGATAAAATTTGACCGTTTTTAGGATATGAACAGTAGGTAAAATGGTAGTGCAGTTATAGAATAGACCATCACAGAATTTTATGTGTCTCCAAATGAAGAAACATAAATTCCTAGATGAATGGATGCAGAGACAATCTAGAATAATTTATAATTTTGCCCTGGGGTAGAATTATAAATTATTTTAAGGCTTTCCATAGCGTCATTTATAATGAACTTCCAAAGACTAACAGTGTCACCTTTGCCGACTTGTACAAATGAATTAACCGAGAGGATGAGCAGAAAGTTATGTGTAAAGAGGAATGTAGTTTCAGCAGACGTGGAGCATGAACAGAAGTCAATACTGTTTCTCCGTGGAATGGGATCGAAAAGAACATTCTGTCTACAGTTGCCAATTCTCTCGAGAATCAGGAACAAGTATATACCAGAAATACGTGTATTCCGATAGTTATCAGAGACACCTGAAAATTACTAGTTACCTACGGGGGCCACAAGAATAATAACCACCTAATGATAACGAATATTGCAATAAATAAAACTTTGACTTAATATAGCTGCCAGTCAACTTATCATTTACCTCACTACACAGCGTGAAATACATTGTATGCATTTTCACATACGTCGATCAAGAAGGTTATTACACTAGAGCATTGGTTACTTCCCAAGAATGGGAATATTGTCATATGGTCAGAAGTATCATATTTCCTGCTGAGTTCATCAGATTTAAACAGTTATGCATGTATGAGACATATGCCAGTCATCCGTACCACAACAAACAACCCAATTAGGGAAAGCAACACTAATTTTATTTCGTTAGATATGTCTACACAATTACTCCAGTAACTCGTAGACTTCCTACCACCTCGTGTATCCACCGTTATCAAGGAAAAGGGAACATTTACACAATATTAGGTAGTTGTGTCTAATCTTTGGCATGTTATATCAATAATCTCCATTTACACGAAAAACTCGTTCTATAGGCATCATCCTCATCATGACAGCATAACGTGGGAAAACAATTCATATTATTCAGACGTTTGATCTATAACGCATGAAGAAAGTTCGTCAGGCAAGCGAGCAGCTTATTTAGAAACCATAATTTTCTAGCCGTTAAGCTATATTGTTCTTTATTACTAAGTAAAGTCTGTTACATAAGCTTCTTCTTCGAGTTGACATGTACTTAATATGCAGATGCCAAACTAGGTGCTAATAGTCAAAGTTAACATGCTAGCACTAAGTTTAGGTAATAAAATAGTAAGTTTAACAAACTGGAAGCAGATATTTTTTTATGTAAGTCCGATTTTGACACTTCCGAAATTAGACACCCGAGCATTTAATTGCAGGTCGTCATCAATGTTCACGGAAAAAAAAAGTCATCTTGCTTTAAGGATTTTGAAATGACACTTTTGTCTACTTATTTTCTAAAAAGTGTTCAATCATCTCGTTGTTTGTCGGGTATGTCGAAGAGCAGGTGTCTCTAAATCCATGAATGAGATTTTTTCGCATTTTCTGATAAGATCAAGGTTAATAATTGTTCCATGGCCGAGTTTTCCAGGCGGTCAGAAATTAGTCGCGTATACGAAGTGTCACTGTACGTGTATCGAACAGTTCAGTCTCACACCAGATCGATGTAAATTTATGAAGCCTTATCATTAGAGGCAATCAAAATATTTTTGGATATATTTTTGTTACACACACACACACACACAAACACACACACACACACACACATATATATATATATATATATATATATATATATATATATATATATATATATATATATAGGGATGTGTGTGCGTGCACGCGCACAAAAACACATCTACGTGCGTCTGCATATTGCACGTAACGAACTAAAAAATACCTTTTGAAATGTACAAATACATCTATCCGCATAGCTCGAGTTTAATATAAGGGTAGAAAGAGTTTTCTAGTCTTGGTTGGCAATCATTCTAGGAGAAAGGCAAATGGATACAAAAGACGTTGTGTGCGGTTTTTGAACTCCACCAAAACATCAATTGCTGCAGAAATCGCTGCAGAAACGCATAACCTGGTGAGGCTGCGCTCTTATACACCACCTTAGAATTTACAGAACTTACCGTCATATACACACATATACAATATGTAGTAATGCGTAAAGGCTTCAGAAAAATAACATATTTTTCATGCATATTTACGCAGATATGTTGTATCTGCTAACTCAACTATCAACTCCAATGTATTATCTGTACGATCTGTGAAAACTATTAAACATTATTTATATAATATAATTAATACCAATGTATACTTGTGCAGAAACCTTTCTTAATATATATATATGTGTGTGTGTGTGTGTCTATGTGTGTGTGTCTGTGCGTGTGTCTGTTATGTCCTGTATGCATAATTAGTTATATATATATTGGCATATATATATGCGTTCAAATCTTACATATGAAAAATGCGAGCATATACACATATACGCTGTGAGGGAAATGTCAATTTCCATATGAATGAAATCTTACGTTTCATAGATATACGCAATAAAATTCAGGCCAAAGGTGCCCTCTTTATTCGCGTTTTCAAATAAATGACACAGTAAATCAATACCTAATAGCCTACGTTATTCATCGCGTCATTGAAATACACAATGATTTATTTCAAAGATATATTTACTTTCATATTGGCATATGTTTGTCGAATGCCACCATTACTTGATGAAACTGTTTGAACAAAACATTCTTCTTCCTGTTAATAACATCTAAACATTCCATAAAGAAAAGGAAATTTACACATAAATTGGACTTGATTTTCGTTTTAAGTTTCAGTGAATCAGATGAAGTTTTCTAGATTTTGTTAAAAGGATTGAATAGCTATTTGTTACTGAAGAAGAAATGATCTTATCTTTTTCTTGTAACTTGCAGTTTTCAATTTTTGTATTCTGAAAGCATTAGTTTATTTTTATATGTGTTAATATAAAAAGGTATAGTTTATTTTACGTTATATAATTTGTTTATCAACTCTTTGAATTAAGGAATAAGAAAACGTAGAAAAGTAATTTTGCTAGGCGGGCGGATATTTATTAAATATAAATTATGAACAAAATTTTTGAAAAAAATATATGATATCGATGAAAATGTATAAATAAATAAGCCATAATCTGTAATAAAGGTATATACAAAAAGCAAGAACAAAGATAAGAATTTAATTTTAACTAAAAAAAAGTTAACAGAAAATGAAAGTAAAAGTAATGAGGGAATTTATTAGAAAAATGAAAAAGTTTTTTTCTGAAGAAGGAAAAATGAAGAAAATCAGAGAGAAAATGTAAAAGTAAAAAGAAATAGTAGAAGTAAAAAAAAAGATGGCAGAAAAATAGTGAACATTACAAAATGGATTCCACCGAAAAATTCTAGTCATCGCTATGGTTTCATTTATGTGATTACAAACAAGATAAATTCTCGTAAATGTTTAGAGAAATTCATCCCGTTTGAGTATATAGACTCTCATCAATGTATTACAGCGACGATAAGAACCACATGACAAAAAGAAAAACGAGAATTAAAATATGAGACAATTAAAAGAAAAAAAAACATACAAAACGATGGAAAGGTAATTTAAATGCATTATATACTGGGCATTAAAATAATAAGGCAAAATAAAACGATGGATGTATCTTTTCAATCTTTCAGTTATGTCTGCATACACTTTGTACTTAAAGGCTTCGTGCAAACTTCTTGCAACAATCTATCAAGATTATTTCATAGATTTTCTTAGTGCTTATGTAGGATGAATCGACAGCCAAATATTAAAACGAATTTTTTCTATATTTTGATTGATAGAAGCCGGCTCACACATTTCCGCAATTATTACCCAAATTCGCAAGACATTTTGAAAGGCGCTAATGTAAAACGGTATCGCAAAAGTGATCTTTGACAGCAGTTCACTCATGTTATTTTCTTCAGTGTCTGTTGAACTTTCTGATTATGTGACTGCCATTAAATCGCATAATAAAATGTGTCATCGAATAACTTTCTCGATGAATTCAAACGTTACATGAATTGTTTACTGAATATTTTTAAACGCTTATCGTCACTCAAAGCGTTGAATAAACTGAATATATTTGTCTTCACATATCTTTTAATTCTGAAAGCTGAGTTAATCAAGACAAAAATTATTGATTGCATTCAATTGGTACATTGTTCTCTTTCCTTTGTATTTTCAGTTTCTAGTTTCCCCCGAATCCAAATAAACTTTGCCAAGCCAAAGAATTGAATTTGCCAATTCACAAACCAATGCTTTAATCCACTAGGGACAGTTCTGAGTGGAACATTTAGAGCAATTTCATAGAGCTTGCTTCAGACAAAATTGACTAATCTACACGGCAATGAATCCATTATAGATCTTTATAATTAAAATCAATTGCAATCACAGAAATAAGACAATGTAAATATAAAGAAAGAATTCTTTATTTTAAATGGAAAAAGTGCAGAGGAAATTAATTATTCTAAAATTTTAATCTAAACTTAAGAGCTTTTGCTTGGGACAAATGTGTTTTATTTATGAGATTAAAGTCATAAAAAATTATTAAGCTACTTATGGGAAAACACTCCTTATTACATTTTAACATATGAAAATCCACTGTTTTAATCTTTAAGTATATTTTGCAATGTTAGTAAAAAGGAATTATATTTTATCTATTTAAAAATTATTCATAGTACAATGATTAACGGTTTAATATCGAGACTCGTTTGAGTGAGTAAACTCTTCACTGAAAATCATGAAAAAACTTTATGTCCAACCCATAAAATATCGATAAGAATGCATAAAATCTGACTTTACAGAAAATTACTGATGGAATAAATACACATTTAAAATATTGGACTCTGTGGTAGTAGTCAGCTGGAAATTTCCAAATATTTCTTACCATAAAACGTTGATTATTCTGTTTTAATTCCAATGATCCTGTTGATCTTTTTATCATTATAAATCAGAAGAATTAGTTCCGAGGCAAGCCTTGCTGTTTCCCGATTATGGGCAGATAAGCTTGTATAATCGAGAAGAAAGAATTATAGCAAAACAATTATAAAATAGTACCAATAAGATGGAATAATGAATATTCTTTTGAATTCAAACTAAACGGATTACAAAGGTTTCATGATAACATGATTGATCCTCTTATTGATCACCAACTTGGAGACCATTACATGTTCTATGTGATAAACTTACGTGTTGCTAAATCTGCATTGAGTAGCACTATTATTTTAAGCTTGTAATTTCAATAACTGCTATCGTTTTCGCATTCACTGGCCTTTTCAAAAATGGAAATATAAAATTAAAATGATCATGTTAAGTGTCTGTTAACTGTTGCTGCTAAAAACGTTTCAGTAAAACAATATATTTGATATAAACGAAATGTCGCCTGCATAGGGCAATAGCGCCTCAATGTTATTGAAAATATTCCCTTTGAGATATTACACCACATGCCTTATTCGGGATGAGTATATTTTGTAATAAATAATTTCTTTCAAAATAGATTTCTGAGGATTATTTTTGCTAAAAATTGAATATTTTATTTATATCTTTATTAAAATTGCTTAAATTTTTAATTTCTTTATAATAATTGGATAAAAAATTGCTCTAAAAGAAAATGATGAAAGCATTTTTCAAATGTGCATAGATATTTAAATTAAAATTATATGTAATAATTTTATTTCTTATTTAGTAATAATTAATATTTTTTAAGCATAATTATCAATTTTTCTTAAAATGCCTTACTGTGACCTGCACTGGGCAGCCGATTTTAAAATTATGATACAATTTCTCTGATCGAATTATACAAGTATTATTATTTGATATTTAATAAACAATTAAAAGACATGTATATAGTAGTATTTAATCCTATACTGCCTTATTGCTTGATGACTCCGAACAATGAAAAAAATTAAATTTAAAAGATCTTTGAAAAATGAGAACTCTACGGTAGAATAAGAGATATATTATTCAGTCTTCAGTAATTAAGATTTGAAAATAATTGGTATTTCACAGGAGACATCGTATCATTTTATTCAGATTACTTTTAATACGTATGTATCGATCTCAAAACAGCAGAATAAGAGATATATTCGACGCATTTGATTTTATTACTAGACATGGATGGTGATTGCAAAATGTTGACGGCGTAAAGCCGAATGCGAAGCGTACATTTGTCCTGTGCCTTCTTTTATGTTTTCCAGAACTTAAACGACTATCGCTCTCGATACCTACCTGTCGCGTATTATTCAAAGCAAGCTTTGACTTTTAGAATCCCTCTTTGTCCCCGCTCTGCCATCCATCCACACAAACTTATTAAGGAGGTTACTCCATGATTCCATTCTACATGTAAATTTGAAATATGCCCTGGAAAATTCTCCAAGCCATCCATCTTCATTATGTGTCCAGAAATTACAACTATCTCTTTTGTACAAAAAAACAATCTGTAGATTCTTTTTTCACGATCGCCATGAACTGCCTAGTTTTATTCTGCTCAATTACTTCTACGGTGCTTTCATTGTGCTTTTTAGGTTTGGGAAAATCCCTAATCAAATCTGAATTGCTGTGAGAGAATGAAAGACTGTGATGTGATGCTTTCAAAATGAAATCTGCATTAAACGCCAAAAGTCTATTTGTTCTAAGTGTGAAGGTGACAATCACACTAAAAATAACTTCATTCATTTTAGTCTGAATATCGATTGAGTAAACTCATGAGTGATATAATGTAGAAACATATTCAGTAACATATCGTTTGATTGGTTTTCAAGATATATCAAGACTACTCAATCGGTATTCGAAATAATATATACACACAGACACACACACACATATAATGAAATGAATTAAATCCGACAAATATTTTAATAAATGTTATGTTTATACTTTTTTTTATGGATACACTTATTTGATTAAAAGCACTGTTTATTTTATTTTTTTGTTTTTTCTTTTTAATTAAACAGTACTAATTACATTTACCAGCCTGAATGTTCGAGAAATTTCGTAGGAAATATGTGTTAAGCCTGATGTGCTATGCCCTTTCAACCACAGTGAATTACCGATTTAGCAAAGCTCGAATTACTGCTTTTAATTACTCTCTGGCTGAACGGTAATAGCACGACAGGCTTAATGACGGTTCCGTATAGAATACAGTTTCGATTCCTATCAGAGGACGCATATTTTCTACGAAATTTCTCTAATATCCAAGTCGGTAAATGTAATTAATACTATTTAATTAAAAAAAAACAATAAAAAAAAAACATTGCATTTACTCAAACAAGTGTATCCAGTAAAAACGTATAAACAGAAAATATATATGTGTGGAGTGTAGTTCTTGATGTATAATTCTTTAAGTATCAACCTTATGTATGTGTATGTATTTTCCACAAAGGCAATTGTAAGTGGAAGCATAATCGCCTATTCAGAATTTTTTTTTTATTTATTTTAAACGTTAAAGACACTAAAATATATATACAATTAGATTATGTATACTTAATAAGACAAATGGGAATTTACTTAAATTTCATGCTTTCGGAGAATAGTACAGATTAGCATCTGGAAAATTAATAATACCTTTTGATTTTGTCTATCGAATGTAGTCGGCTATATTTTCATTCTATTCAATGCATTTCTGTATTTTAACTTGTGGTTATTAACTCATAATTTATTTATGTAAAATGATATTTTCAGGCATGTTTGCCTTATAGCCTACTAATGGAAATGAATATATATTCAAAAGCATGTAAACAATGATAAGAATGCTTTACAATTCTACACATAATGTTGAAAGAACAGTCTTACGGGCGATTTTATTAAACAATCCCTAATTTGCTTTTATACTAGAATAAACACTGCATTATTTTACAAAGATCCCGTCAACCACAGTAATTCTCTCGAATATAATTCCAGAAATACAATCTTGGATAAGCATATATATATATATATATATATATATATATATATATATATATATGTGTGTGTGTGTGTGTGTGTGTGTGTGTGTGTGTGTGTGTGTGTGTGTGTGTGTGTGTGTGTGTGTGTGTGTGTGTGTGTGTGTGTGTATGCGCTTAATTCATGGGTTATTAAAATGCTTCCCTACAGTAGAAAAACATGTAGTTCCTTTTTTAATACGGGAAACTAATTTATATCCAAGTGTGCTTCACCATTGTGCCACAAGAACTCATCATAGAAAAGAAAACATCAGTGAGCCTATTTAAATAATGCAGTTCTCTCTTTGAGACCTTACAACTGTATTTCCCTTGTAGTTTCCGAAACGAAAAAAGAAAATGAAATACAGGTAAGTTTCTTGTCGGAAAACACTTTTTCCTTAATATTTTCTGTCTCTACTCCAGTAGATATGAATTAATTGTTTAAAAAACGGATATCTCTCCAAATATATGTCCCCACTAAATAGAACATTTATGGCAATACATACATAGATACATACATAGATACATACATAAGGGAAGTTTGTTCGTTTTCCGAGCATATTCATCTCCTGACACCTGTTGCAGACACCTATTCAACCATATTCGTAGGTTTGAACACCCACAGTGCCCACTGTGATTTATATTGCAATTGTGATGAGTGGAACTTAGTAACAGCTTCTGAAAGAGAGCGCCTAATGTGGCAAGTTGAGCAGTTTGAACAACGCCAGTACGCTCAAAGCCTCTGTCAAGATAACTATGACTTTGTGCTGGCACAAAAAGACAGTTCCGTCTATACAATTTGATTTACGAAGATTGAATCAACCATTGTTATAGTTTTCAGTCACTTTTCAAAGTTGCCGCATGCTGGGATCGCCTCTTGATAAAAATATAAGAGAGAACACCATCTCTTCAATCTGCTCGAAAACTGTTTCTATTGATAGTTCGCGTATTATACAGAAATAGATTTTCAAAAAACCTGAAGGGCACTTCCCTCCCCCAATATAAAATTTTACAAACCAGCGGTTGTTACTCTCCACTACATGTGGTAGGATAAGTTTTATATATTCATTTCGACAGATGGAACATTTAACGATATTAGCATATTGTTTTATCAATATACAATGAATGTTCAAAACATGGTGAATAAAAGCAACATAGAAATAATGCACACACACACACACACACACACACACACACACACACACACACACACACACACACATATATATATATATATATATATATATATATATATATATATATATATATATATATATTAGATCTATGTTGACACACTGCTTAATTTCTATATTCTAATTTATTAATATTATCTTAATGCATTTATGAACGTCTTTATTTATTATACTTTACAAAATCTACGGTGGGGGAAAGAAATATTCATAGACATACAAATTTTTAATTTATCTTATTTCCAACTAATGAATAAACATACTTTTCATATCACTAACTGTACACAAATGCATAATACCTAAATATGCATAGAAAACAGAAGAAAAAAATGATTTAATAGAAATATATCCCATTTTATTAATGTGTGAAAAAGTATTTATACAATACAAAAACGAATGCATAATCTTCATTTAATACTTTGTATAAACGCCATTATGCACTTCTACACCGAAGAACCTATTCTTATAGTTCTGAATTAATAATTTGCAAATTTTAGTTGGTATTTTGTTTCATTCTTCTACGCATATAGTCTTCAGATCCGGGATGTTTGTTGGTGTTCACGATTTGATTTGAATTTTCAAAATACGCCAAGAATTCTCGATTAGGTTTAAATCTGGAAACTAACTTGACCATCTCAATATATTTACATTATTTTTAGCTAACCATTTTTTTCGTAGATTTTGCAGTGTGCTTAGTATCATTATTATGTTGGTAGATCCAATCAGGAAGAAGTTCAAGATTTTCAACGGAAAACATTAAATTTGCTTCCAAAATATTTTGATATGCAGCGGCATTCATTCTACCATCTATTACAGATATGTTGCCAGTATCTTTTACAGAAAAAAACATCCCCAAACAAAGATGCTGCTACCACCAAATTTCACTTTTGGAACTGTGTTCTTTTGTTTGAAAGCATCTCCATTTTTCCTCCATGCATGTCTTCTGAATGCATGTCTTCTGTGGAACACCTGTTCTTCTTTGGTTTTCAACAGTGTTGAGTTTTTATACTTTGCAATGAATGAACTAATGTTAGCAAATGGAGTATTTAGATTTTCTGAGATTTTTCTGTAACTTTTACCTTTTTCTAGGTCTTAACAATCAGTTCAAATTGCGAATTGTTCAGTTCTTTACCTCATGCCATGAAGAAAACCTTCTTGCACGAATATCAATTACAGAATGTTCTGTCTGTATTATCTAAGTTAAAAATAACCACTGGTAACATTATTGAAACATCCTAGAATATTCCACTTGAATAATCTAGAGTATTAAAGCATTTTAAAAGTTTTAAAGTCTGAAATGTGAATTGTACGAATACTTTTTTCACCGATTAAAATGGATAAATGGGATTTATTTCTATTAAATCAATTTGTTTTCTATGCATATTTAGTTATTATGCATCTGTGTAGAGTTACTTATATATGGAAAGTACGTTTATTCATTAGTTGGAAATAAAATAAATTAGGAATTTGTATGTGTATGAATATTAGTTCCACCCCACACACTGTATATAATTAAAGTATTCAAAATGAGTCTCAAAGTTACGCTAATATTTTGCAGACACACTTCAATGCTGATATATATTGGCCCTGAGCTTCAAGTTCGATTAGATTTATGCTTTTCTCTTGATATGAACGCCAGCTTAAAATGGACGGAATGATTTAAAAATACATGTTTTTTTAACCATGGTTAAAAATAGAAATATTTCGAAAAGAAAATAAGTCCCAAACCCTAAAGAGAATTACGCTTGGTGAAAAAAGATAATTTGCTGCTGATAACACTGCAGAAGTAAACTTGCTCATAATTATTAAACAAAACCAAACAATTCTTTTTGTTTTATTTTGTCGTTATTGACGTTTATTAATTCTTTTAAATTATTCAAGATAGTTAACATTTTAAATTTGTGTGCATGAGAGAGTCACTCTCAAAATGATCCCCTTTTATGAGGTGGTCATTGTGTAAGTAAATCTCACGAATTACCTGCTCCAGTTATTATAAATATAACCAAGTATTTCCATGTTTTGTTGACTTCAGTTTCTACGAAAATGTAGCCCATTTTATTAAAGAAGGCTTCTGTTTAAGGTGTCTATTTTATGAACATTACCTTGGTTAGATAGATTTAATCTTTTTCTGCTATTCGTCGAATTTTGATTTGTACTTTGCTTCTGAGTGGGATTAAAATTCATTTCTCTTTCTCATGTATCGTGTCCCATTAAGATGTGGGCAATCAGTGTTCTCCACAATTTCCTGTTCCTTGTAGATCTTAATAAATTTTGTCTTTTCGTTATTTCTTCTAAACCCTGTTCGTCTATTCATTTACTTAAGCTTATTAAGTACGATAAGCACAGTTTTCCTCTGTCCCTCATGCCTTCAATCTGCCCTGGGAGTATTTTCTAAGCCCTCCTTCTTCACTATTTTCCCTAGAAATTTTAATTATTTCTTCTTGATGTTAAGTATAAATTTCTTTTTGTTTCCAATTTTTTTTGAAGCCTCGTCGTTGCTCATATATTCGATCCATGCTAACCTCAGCATCCTCTTCTCTCGAAAACATTTCTCTTTCTTCAAGTATCTTCTTCATCTTTGAGTATATCGTCCATCATTAACTGTCAAACGAGAGGATAAATATCATGTAACAATTCAATACTCTTTTCTTTGTTTCTAACGAAGATTATCTGCCTCTTAATACTCTGCTTAGATTTTGGATTGCATCTTTGGCTATACCAATGCGTCTTCAAATTTCTGTGTCGCAATTCCCGTCCTGTTAGAACACTTCCCAGATATTTAAATTTTTGTACATGTTTGATTTTGGAATCCCCTATTTGTAATCTGCATTTTGGGTTCATAATTTAGCTAACAGTCATGCATTCTGTCTTCTTGCAGCTTCATTTCGCTTTCCTTTAC
Source organism: Acanthosepion pharaonis (assembly GCA_903632075.3). Lineage (NCBI taxonomy): Eukaryota > Metazoa > Mollusca > Cephalopoda > Sepiida > Sepiidae > Acanthosepion > Acanthosepion pharaonis. The sequence continues at coordinate 3,195,346 of CAHIKZ030000324.1, forward strand.
TACTTCCTGTGGGCGTTTTGTAGTTTTCTTTCTGTGTCTGCTAACAACCAGTTTAGGTTCTTGATTATTCAAATATTCTTCCCCTATATGTCAAGGTTGCAACAGATATTTGTAGCGTACTTTATCGAACGCCTTTACATAATCTATAAAACACAGGTAGACGTCCTTCTGCATTTATGTTGCTCTGTCTGATGATATATTGAGTATAAATATCGTGTTCCTTGATACAGTGTGTTTGAGGAACTCGCGCTGTTCTTGTCCTATCCCGGTTAGATTCTACTGCGTGTTCTATTTATCAGAATCCGGGTGTTGAGTTTTGTTATAAGTCATAGTAAATCATATTGCGATATAGTTCCCATTCACAAAGTACCTGGTTTCTTAGGGTGCTCTATGAAAATAAATCTACATAGGTTTTCCACTGTTGTTGATTTTAGTTATTATTTCTCTAATATTTTCTATGCCGAAATCATGTCAGCATTCTGTCTGGGATTAAAATTGTTTAGGCTAATTCTTGTGACTCATTTCAGTCATCCACCTCGAAAGCAATCATTACGAAACACTTTAATAGGATTATAAGGACGTATGAATTCGTAATTTGGTGAGGACAATACAAGTCAGGACATTTCAAATCAAAGAAAGATGAGTGGTAGGTTTCGTAAGCGTGCATTTAGATACATTCAGAAGTGTATTTATACAGAGGTATGACAATTAGGCAATTTTGTTTCAAATACGTCATTCTTAGATGGGAGTATCTATTTATGTCATCTCTCTACTTCTTCGTTGTATGTGGGAATTAGTTTACGTGGATCCCTGTATCGAATTTAAATATCTAAATATTATAGCATATCGATACATTTCTCCCTTGTTAATGTTAAGGGTTCCTCCCTTTTTTACACAAATGGACTCACCCAGTATATACATATACTACTGCAACGTGAAGACCCGAGAGACGAGAGCAACAGAGGGTGAAGGTGACAGATAGACAGAACGAACGTAGCGAACAAGAGTCACCGTGAGCGAGCACGTAGACTTTGTAAGAAGTCATACAGCGATACTTCAATACCAAAGACCAGTATAGATATTTTGCTACTAACCCGTATTCCTGGAACTACTAACCTGCATTACCAGTTTGTATTATTACGTTAATACCTTATTTTCCTATATTCATTTTTGGCGTTTGTTATTGATTGGTACCGGATTTCATCTTCGTATTTCGTGCCATGATTAAAATCAAATGACAGAATAGAAAATTCCAGAGTAAAGCGTTCTCTTTGAATTAGCAACTCATTACTTGCGTCCTTATTAAAGTGAATATACATGAATATACATACGTATATATATGTGTTTATGGTATGTTCAGGTTTGACCATAAGTAATGTTTGAAAATTTTATAATGATAGTTAAATTAACCCCACTAGTTCTTCGAAATAGATATTCGACTTACTGATCGCGATCTCTCCCCCAATATTATCTATCTATCTATCTATCTATCTATCTATCTATCTATCTATCTATCTATCTCTCTCTCTCTCTCTCTCTATATATATATATATATATATATATATATATATATATAGTGTAGGCGTATATATACATATATGCTTGTTTATAATGTTCAATGTACATATTTGCGATATACTGTGCATATTTAATTTATGCCTACCCATTTTATGTAAGCTCAAACCTGTTTTGAAACAGCTTATCTTTCTGTATAAGTCTCTCTACAAATAAGTGTGTCAGTAAAGGCGTAGTTCAATATTAATGCATGAGTTTTTTACTCCAATTTTTGGCTTTACTGTTACAACTTAAAATTGATGTACGTGAGAATGTCCCTATGTTTAGGTACTTAGATGATGTTCAGTCGTTTTTACTTTCTTCTAAGTGAATTATGTGGAGCGAAGCTTCAAGCTAAAATCTTGCACATATTTTAGGAGATAGCCAACAGCGAAAGAAGCGGAAACAACATCAAATATTGCGGTTGGTCAAGCTGACATTACTGTAAATCGTATATAAAACACAAGCACTGGAACATAGCTAGCGTGTGTGGAAGGCAGGAATATAACAAAAGAGCAATGGGAATAGGAGAGAAAAAAAAGACTTGAAAGCCGATACACATAGCAGTAAGAAACTTCAACAGAAGTTATAAAGGAAATAAGTATAAGATGTAAATTTAAAAAAAATAAATAAACAGAAAAAATCTGGAAGAAAAAATAGAGAGATGAAGTTATGGAGTAGAAAAGAAATCGAAAGAAGAACATAAGGATAAAACTAGAAGTTCAGAGAGGAAACACAACTTTGCTCGAGGAAGAAGACTAACGGGAATGAATGAAAGGATGTAAGAAATAAACAAATTATAAATGTGAAGAAGGCAGAGAGAAACCTAGAAACAATTTCAACAAAAGAAAGAAAATGAGAAAAAAAAGATAAATAAAAGAAATAAAGAAATCAAAATAAATAAAATGTGGGTTAAATAAAACAAGCTGAAATGTGTAATTCTGATGGCAAATGCAACATCAGCAACATCACAAAAAGCTGAATTCATAAATTACCAAAATCTCTTGATACTGACTAACAGAGAAATCTATCCAAAGGCAACATTCATCATCTAATGTTACCAAGAAAAGAATAGGCTGACTTGAAAGCGAAATGGGACATATATTTGTTACTGAAATGGAGTTGGTTTGCAGGATACAGAACACTTTTTGATGATTACACTTGGCAACTAATATTTTGAAAGCTCGGTTAACTATTCTGATGCTAAAACAGTAGTAAACATTGCTCCAACAGACCAGGACATTTTGACATGCGTGCTAGCTCGATTGGGGTGTGATATTGCTTGCCTTAAGAAAAAAATAACTGCTTCCTACTAAGATAAATGTTGTATAAGATTAAATTGAGCAGGCATATTCTGAAAGTGTACTCAGAATAGTCCAAGCTCTACATCTTTAGATATGCGCACAACATATCTATGTTCAACGAAAATATATCAATAGTATGTTAGTAACGATTTGAGCTGGAGGCATCATTTTGTTCAAAATTCCTTGGGTCTCCTTGAGCTGAAAAATATGCTGATTGAATGTTACTAGCATATCAGAGTATATAATATCAGATATTGTTTAGAATGAACTTCCCCTCTTGTTTATTTTAACGGATGTGTAGAGGGATGCTGTATCAGAACATATCTGGGATAGAATCAGAATTATCAAGACGGATTCAACTCAAACACGATGTGACTGGATCTGGTTGTTACAATGAGAGATGAACCCAACATACAAGATTAAGGGCAAACACTTCTGATAAAAGTATCTTATATTTATTCGGTTATTGCCGATTATGTAAATTTCCTTGAACACATGTAGCATTTACTTGAACATAAATATAACATATAAAGAGCCAACATATGATAAGATTTGTATTGAAAATCTGTTAAAATGCGCATATCACAAAAAAATGCGTTCTAGATAAATTTTGAGAAACAGAGTTGTTAAAAATGTACTCGGCTAATATTACAGTAACATCTGTAGCAGTAAACGTTGTCGTCTAGGGCTGTATAATAAGGCACCTATGTTATAACAATTCATAATTATCTAATAATTCTTCCAATTTATCTTTAAAGATTATGAGGTAACATTGCTGTATCTTTGTTATAGAGTCAATATTTAGAAAAAAGATAACATTCATGAAACTGTCAGTTGTAAAAAAAATATGATTCAAATAATTTATACGAATGTTTGAAAATCCATAGATATCAAACTGGAAATTTTGCAGGCAAGAAAAGCGAAATTTGTTTACATATTGTCAAAGAATAACGATTCAAGTGTATCTGATATGAAGTTTTTAATTACATATATAATAAATATATCTCTAAATCTATAAATAAGAAAATAAATCATATGTGATTTTGGTTATAAGAGTGATTAAAATATACACACTGATATTTAAAGAGTTGTTCAAAATCTATGTATATATATATACATATATATATATATATATATATATATATATATATATATATATATATATATATATATATATATTGTTCTTTATATATATGATCATGCATGCATGCATGCATAATATATAGTCAGATACATATATAAAATATAAAAGTTATTAAATATATATATATTGTTAATAAAACAGTTCTCGATGTAATACAGCAGAGATAATAATGTATTTGTATTTACTAATATATATATATATATATATATATATATATATATATATATATATATATATATATATATATATATATATATACAGTGTAACCTGGATATAAGAGAAACACGGATACAAGAGAGATTTCTCTGGTCCCAAATTAGAGCCTGTGTTACCTAAACAAAATCAAAATAGACCAAACACGGATATAAGAGAAACCCGGATATAAGAGACCACTTCTCCGGTCCCGACAACTCTCTTATATCCGGGTTACACTATATATATATATATATCGCTCTGGAATTCATCTAATAAATGATTTTTATGCGAAACAATCCCGCGTGAATTTCTTTCATTTAGAAGATAAAGTATATCGCCATCCAATCTAGAATTTAATATATGCAAGACCTTTAAATTAACCATCACACCTCGGGGCATCATTTCTCAGTTATGTGGAATAAAAAAGTGTTATATTAGTTTCATATATCTTAACAAATCTATCTATATCATATATATATATATATATATATATATATATATATATATATATATATATATATATATATATATATATTGCAATTAAAATTGTTTTTTCTTATGCTTGTATTTTTTGAATCTCGTGATATTCATACATCTTTTTAAATGTTGATAGTAATTTCGAGCTATCTATCTATAAATGAATTACTTTTCTATCATATTGTCTGGCGTAGATTTTGATAATTTCTGATTCGGCATATTTTCTTTTTCTACTAGAGATAAACATCGTTAGAAAATAAATCACCATTTAAAAAGTAAATATTATGTTTTGAAATTGGATTCGAAATGAAAATTTAGACATGAACCTTTTAAAAAATCTTTTTCAGAGATGTTTGAAAAGGTAATAACCATTCCTTGTTAATTATATGAAAAATGTTTTTAGGCACATATATTTCAAGTATTTAATCGACATTTGTGGTAAATTCCTATATTATACAGTAATATGTCGATTCACAATTGGAACACACATACACAGATACATACATATATAGAAAAATATTAGGGAAAATTGTATGACAAAGTGAAAAAAGTTTTCCTATGACGCGTTTCGTTCCTTAGGATTAAATTACTTATGTTAGTGCTGCTACACTTGCACAAAGCGAGAGATGCTGAGAATTTTTTTTATTGCCCAGCTGATTTCATTTTTAATGTTTTTCTTTTTGTTTCCATCATTTTTGTGATTAGATATCGCATACTGTGATAATAGAATTTCTGCCAGGCATAGTAAAATCTTGTAAGGCTCAAATTTACTGGCGACGATCTTGCAATCAAGACACTCCCGTAGTTAATTGTTTTCTCCTCTGATCACATTTGCCTTTCCATATCAAAATTGTGGTCAGTTTCATTACGGTGCGTAGTCAACTCATTTATTGTATTTTCCTAAAATATACGTTTTGTGTTCATATAATCTTTTATTTATATTCCGTAAGTTCTTTCTATGTATTTTTTGAGACAATTATTACAGGCAATCGAGTGTATATATATATATATATATATATTATTTATTAAAGACATTCTTTTATGTTTAACGTTCTTTTTATAGATACAAGTATTTAAGTAAATGCTCTGTTTATAATAAACAATATTAAATAACATTTACCGGCCTGAATATTCGTTCTTTGACAGGATTCGAACCTGCATCCTATACGGAACCGTCATTTACGCTGACGTGCCTTACCGATCGGCCACAAAGAAGCGTTCAGTAGACAAGGTCGAATTTACTGCTTATAAACTTCAATCTTCCATGAATCTCGTACATTCATAACTGCTCTGGCGTATCAAATGTAAACAAATGACGTCATATATTAAGAAATAGACAAAAGTCAAACAATTTATTTATTAAAGACATTTTTTATGTTTTAACGTTCTTTTATAGATACAAGTATTTAAGTAAATGCTCTGTTTATAATAAACAGTATTAAATAACATTTACCGGCCTGAATTTAATATTTAATACTGTTTATTATAAACAGAGCATTTACTTAAATACTTGTATCTATAAAAAGAACGTTAAACATAATAAAATGTCTTTAATAAATAAACTGTCGGACTTTGTCCATTTCTTAATATATATATATATATTTTTGTGTGTGTGTTTATATATGTACACACAGAGAAATATGTATGACATATATCTATATCTATCAATCTAGCGGGGTGTGGGGTTAAAACTGTATATTAGTTTGAAATATAACCTCTCTCAAAATGTCTTGTTTGTAGTGAATATAGAAAATTAGTAATCCACAAGATTAAGCTCAATAACAAAAAAAGAATTGAAATGAAATGCATCTCTCTATAACAGTAACGCTAGTATTTAAATAGAGATCATAAAACTATATGGTATATATAAAAATGGACTAGACAATATTGGTTAAGTATAACAATATTCTCTATAAAAAAAACCCTATCTATCTGTAACGATATTACTTTAAATTTAATCAGCAGTACATATATCAATAGTTTTATGTACCAATGATTGACTATAAGAATATTTTGTATGAAATCATCTCCTTTAATTAAATTCCATATCATTGCATAAATGTCTGGTTACTACGGCTTCAATAAACATTATTTTATAGTTTCAGCTTTATGAAAAACATCGCACAATGATCAGAGTTTTATGTACATTCTTCTATCACTTTTGCGGAAATGATTGCTTCTTAAAAACAGTATAAATGAACTTAATGTTACAAAAAATTCTATAAACTTTTTGTATTTTGGCCTAATGTTATCTCATGATTTATAATATTGTTAACTTTTATCAATCATTGGAATAAAAATTAAGCATTAAGCATAGGGATATCAATTTTTTTAATTCATAAATGCGATGTAATTATTAACAGTGACAAACTAGTAAAACATAAATTAATTTGTTCCATGTCTTATGATTTTGTCTTTGAGATGCATTGCCCTCAGTGTATTGTGGTTGATAAAACACACGTTCGAAAGTAAACCCAATGAATCCTTGAAAAGATGTAAAAAATCAAAACATAGAATAGGAAACCCGTCAACAGTTTCACTGTATTTTGGACGATTTATACAATTAACGTTGTTTTAAGAGAATTTATCAAATCAATGACACAGATTTTAAAAAAATGTAAACGAAGAAGTCATGCTGAAAAACTGCTTATTAAAATTCTTATTTACTACACACTGTTGTTTGCATTTATAGAGCATTTCATTTCGTTTCTTCATTTTTAGGCTCTTGTCTACGATATTTTTGTTTAGATAAACCTGCTGCTTTCTTCGAATAAATCATTTCTTTAGAATAGTTTCAAAATCCAATTTACCGTTGATCCTCTGTTTTATTTTCATGAATTTTTCTTCAATTATTGAAAATCCAATAAGTGTAATTATTTAAGACACTGCGGCGTACTGCATTATCTAATAAAAGTAATGGGCTTAATCAGATGGCAAAGAAAATATCTTCATCGCTAGTGTTTTGATGTTTTACAAAGATACCAAAAATGCTTGCTAAGCCGTTGGCACAATCATAGTGTATTTTGAGCGATAAAAGAAAAGCAAAATTGTGAAACAGAAGCGCATAATAAAAACTGATTAAAATCACACTAATTTCCCCCTTCTTTGTCAAAATAAGTGACCGGATTTGTGTTCTTCTTCCCGCTTCTTCTTGTATAAAAATCTGGATTGAAAACGAAACACATGAAGACGATACGGTTTAATTTTTCTGATTTGTTCAAATAAAATAAAATTATAAATAGATAAATAAATACTTATTCATTACTTGGTGTAAATATTAAATTACACTATTTTAGTGAATTGCTTTATAATAAGTAACAAATAAACTAATTTATTACACAATTATATTATCAAGGTAATGTTATCTAGAAGTAGAGATAGTTATTAATTAATAACAGTCTATTTAAGCATAATATTGTATTACAAATAGTATATAAAATGCATTTACTATGTAAATATTTCATGAAGGTGAAACATATAAATGCATTTACCACAGCAAACATGATTTGAAAAGTGCTTAAACGATAGTATTTGAAACAGACCATTTTATAGCAATGTTGAATTTTTTAGTTTGTATTTGCATACACTTTGAAAACAATCATTCTGCATTAAAACTGGGCAAAAATTTAGTTTGAAAATTTGTAGTTATTATATCGCCCATTTTGCGATACATTAAAAATATTTGAGAAAATATCTTCATATTTTTGCTGGGATTTCTGAACTCGATTACTTATAAGCGGTCACGGTTTCCTACTAATTACCAAATAAATATATATAACACATATATAAATAGATACACCGATACGTGACAGAATGTAAAGAATTGCGTTGCGAATTTTTTCGATAAACAGAAAATTTATAATGTATATGCAGTTTCTAAAAAAATCTTACTGTATTCTATTTTGCTATTTTTTAGTAAATGATAAACTATTTCAGCTGATTCTTCCAGGAAAAAATAGCAACGGAAAATGTTCATTTATGTTAATCGGAGTAGAAAGCTTTGCCTATCGTCTGGTTCACACACCTCAATTGGTCTTTTGAACAGGAGTACAAGTTCATCTCTTGAATAGAATTTGATTTCCGATCTCTTCTAAAGTCTACTTCAACTCTATAGATCTAACGTCTCCAAATGATCTCTGAAATTTAATTCGCTAATTAAATGTTGACCTCTTCAAGTCTAGATTTAGCACTCTATCTTTCCTGTTACCTTGCCCTTTCTGAGGCTAATGTAACTCCACAAGGTAACTCTACTTTGAGTGGTCCTTGAGGCTTTATTTAGATGAACATTAGTAAAAATAAATTGCCATTAAGGCCAATCCAATATTACTGCACCGGGTAGAGCAGTTACTGAGACGATTCAAAAGTGACTACATAGGGAGAATGCTACCCATATACATATTTTCTATGAAAACTGCATGAAATCACCATGAGCACTGGGCTGCATACGCATTTATCTACAGCCACGTTCATTTTTTTTCACTCCCGAACGATGCTCATCGTAAATTATTAGGTCCCCATTGCAAGATTTTAATATGTAACCGCCTCCACCTACATGTTGCAATCCTAATCGTGGAAAGGTCAGGAATGGTGTTGATATCACGCCATTAAACGCTGAAAAATAAAGAACATTTTCTAAAGAATTTTATAGAATAGAACAATATTTTCTATCAAGGCATGGATGCATGTAATTATTTTGTAAATATTAAAAGATAGAAGATTTAAAAGACGCAAACCAAAAATGTATACCGCATTTTAGCACCAATTTGTGATAGATAGCTTGGGGAGGACAGATGGAAAGTTCGAATTCCAGTCAAATTTATTACATTGAAATAACGTTAGACAGTTATGAATCCATTTCTTCTCCCCAAGCAGGACAGACTGAGTCGTGTAGATTTGAGTAGCAACCAGTCTAGGAGAAGGATAGCACAACCCGAGAGGGTCTGGCTGTTCAGCTTTAAGAACTTTGTTGCTGGAGCCTCATACGTCAAAAAACGACGTGCAATCCTCTTTCTTTCTCCCTCTTTCCTCTTCTCTCCCTTCACTATATATCCCTTATATATCCCCTATCTCTCACTTCTATCTCTCCTCCCTCTTCATCTCTCATCATCTCTCTCTTCCCTATATCCCACCCATACCTCTCTCCCCTACCCTCTTTCTTTCTCTATATCTCCCCACATTTCCCCTTTCCTCTATATCTCCCCTCTTACTCTTCTCTTCCCTCTCTTCTCTCTGTCTGTCTGTCTGTCTGTCTGTCTCTTTATATATATATATATATATATATATATATATATATATATATATATATATATATATATATAAAATACATGTAAATATATTTAGACATATATGTTATACCTAACTATTTACTACGTCAAGTTCAACTCCCTACATTTCTCTGAACAAACCCTTTTTAAACAAAACAAATATTTGTATGTTCTTACCAGCTTGCTCGATACTACTATTATTTAATGATTGCTTCAAAGCAGAATGTTCGTATCACAGGTGATTAACCCAAAGTTCAACTCAATATTTGATGTTCCCAAGCATTATATACACAACTTCGTAACATATAAGAAAAAGAACAGGTAATTAGAAGACTCCTCATAAGATCAACAACGTTAGCTTACTGGGAAATATGAATAATATATTGTGTAGTATATGATAGGCTTCATAGCACAATAATATAGTAAGACAAATCAGATAATCAGTGTGTCATGACTTGGTATTCGATAAGGGTAATTGTAAATTAGATTAGATATTATGAACCACTCCTGAAAAACAACTGGATCTGCAAAATTTGCTTCCATTAACAGTGTATATTTTAGGATTTTTTGAATAAAAAAAAATCTGTACTTGATGCTTTCCATTCTTTTATTTGTCTGGGTGTGTTGGATAATCTCCAGAATTATTTTTTTTCTTATTCAGAAAAAAAATGTAGTTTTCAAACCCAACTGAAGTGAAAATCAGGATTCTAAGCATTCACTCAATACGAATGATACAGGAAAAAGTTGAATCTCTCTCTCTCTCTCTCTCTCTCTCTCTATATATATATATATATATATATATATATATATATATATATATATATATATAATGAAAAAACAGACCACTTTAAGGGACCATTACAATTTATTTCACCAAAAGTCATTAGCAGGTCTGAAATGTCACTCTAGATTCAAACATAAAGGTCATTGAAAAGTTGTCGGAACCTCATACATCGAAATCGACGGGAGAGTCCATCATATATATATATATATATATGTGTGTGTGTGTGTGTGTGTGTGTGTGTCTGTGTGTGTGCAAAAAATGTTCACTCAAGCGCTACTCAAAGTAGAGGATTATTTAATCTGGTTTTTACGTTGACGTAAGAGGAACTGAGTGCATGGTTATATGTACGATAGATAACGATTGATCTTAAAAGTGAAACAAATCAAGTTTGTATTATTCGGGGAAGTATCTCATCGGGAGTTTGTTTAAAAAAGTAACATTTCTTGGAAAGAAACTCTCGGTGAAACGTACTTCTTTCCAATGAAATACGAAGGGGATAAGGCAAAGAGATTATTTGAGAGTACAACCTTCCATCATGACTGGAGAATATTCAGAGACTGGTCATTGATTATACAACTTTACTAATTTGGTTTTCATGGTATTGAATATAACAAGACATTTCCTCTCCCAACTCGTAAAGGGAAACCAGAGGGAAATCTGCTGCTAGGTTCTTATCATGTAGAGTTGCTTTTATTATGAAACAGAATAAAGTCTGGACTAATTATAGCGTTTTATTTAACAGCTGTTAGAATCTCCAGCCGCCAATATTTACCTGAAGAATAAATATACATAGGAAAAACACTTAAAGATTTCCAATATCCACATTATTTCATTCACTAAGCGAAGAGAAATGCATACAGAATATACAACAACAAAAAAAAGATAATGACAGTAATGACAACAACAAACTAGATAAAAACAGACATAAAATAATACTTACTAACTCCTTAACCTCGGCTATCCAAAAGAATCCAGTCTTAACGACATCAAAATGATTAGCACCATATCCAAAACTGGTATGATAAGAACAAACATTTTTTAAAATAATAATTCTGAAGCCGGTATATATAAAATAAACATTTCCTTAAAATATGTTGGGAAGCTTGAAGAAATATTAAAATGTATCTATGAATACAAAAAGGATCTTATACATAACAATCTATCAAATCTATTAGTCATATATACAAATAAGTTCAGCTACAACTTCGACCTAAGTAATTTCACACTTATTAAAAAAGAAAGTTATTCTTCTTTATGTGCCGTGTTCCATTAGGACGTAGACGATCATGATTCACGAAAAAATCCTGTCTTTTTGTAGCTCTTAATAAAATTTGCTCTTATATTATTTCTTCTAAACCCTGTTTCGCCATCCATTTACTCAAGTTTTCTAATATTTTATGCACTGTTTTCACCTAGCCCTCTTGCCTTTAATATGTCCTGTGAGTTTCAGATTTTCAAAGATCTACTTCCTTATTATGTTACCTGTCATCTGTCTTTTTCTGATGTTAAGTTACTTAGACAAACATTGCTTAACAGTGCCTCTATCGAATCTTAGTAAAATATAACACTGCGCCACGGAGTTATCACATATCTCCATTCTAAAATATATACGTCTTTCCAAAACAAACATACATGACCATAAAAATATTAAAAAAATTAAAAGAAATGGGTTAAAACAAAACCATCCATTATTTAAAATAATTAAATTAATAAATTAATTTCTCAGACTAAAGAAAAATTAATAATAATTACACTATTTTACAAAAGAAAATCAGCAGTTTTCGTTTATTAAGCATTAAATTATATAACTTACTATCCATATTTTACCTTGACTTTCAGAATTATTCTGAACAATATTTATGGGCGTTATGAAATTTGAAAGATTTGAAAACCCAAAGATTTTTTTTACTTCTGTTTATAAATAAATAAAGACGGATACACCTGGAATTTGAACATGATTGTTCCTGATGCCATGCACGTGTTAAGAATGGTCGAAAGTTAATCGATATTTATGCCAGAAACTCATTGGTCTCTCTCTCTCACACACACATACACACACACACACACACACACACATATATATATATATATATATATATATATATATATATATATATATATATATTCCTGACTTTTTAACATAATGTGGGAGGGCTGATGAACTGGAATGATAGATTTTTGCTTAAGCACAGTTTGCTAATAACTTGCAATATTAATTGCTGAGATGTTTGTTATGGCACGCTGTGATTCATGGCATTAGTATGCTGGTTATATTTCCCATACAGAAAATATACACAGGAAATGTTAATGCTTTGTACATCTTAAGTTTCAAATATTGACATGGGTGTGTTGCCACTTTTGATTTTAACCATAGAAATTGATTTTCCTTTAGATCGGTACGTGTCTTTCTAGAAACATTCACTATTATCAGTCAAATGTAGATTGACGGAGGTGCATAATTCTATCCCGATTTATTTGTTTGTAGCCGACTTGAAAGCACATTATTACAGTATTTCTTAAGTTCTTGGTTAAGGTTTTGTAATTTGTCCTAAATAATACCTTGTAAATATTTTTTCATCATCCCAATGTAAGGATATATCTGTAATATGCACATCCCAAGCAATTTCAGTTTCACTATTAAAGAATGAAGGGATAAATATCTTGCATCTTGAAAATTTAGTGATGTGGTTCGAATTCATACAGATGAAGATATAGCATAATACGAAGATGTTTTTAAACCAAATTCTATGGCCAGTCGGCGCCTTATTTATGTTTATATACATATGATGATGCATTACACACACACACACACACACACACACACACACACACACACACACACACACACACACACACACACACACACACACACCTTAGTGCATGGGAATAGAGCATATTTTATGCATTGATTCTTGCACTGAATATCTACCGCTATCCAGAGTCTCAATTATATGCGTTTCGTCAATCATCCTAATCAGTTCAGAAGTCCTAACATCCTAACTGACATGCCTGATAACTTTTTCTTTACTTTGCTGCATGGTAATAAGCAGTGTATACCCATCCCTGAACCACACCCCGCTAATTCTCGATTCACTGAAGACTACCTTTGATAGTTTACAGGATTAGACGTTTATACTTGGTTTATCTTAGCTTTTTCGTTTTTAGTGCTTTTGCCATATTTGCTTTGATATTGAAGAGTGACTGAGACTCTTTGGTGCCTTCAGATATGCAGGTGTATTAATCACACACGCACTTCTATTATCACCAAGATCGCTAATTCACAAATATAGAAACAGATCAAAGAGTAGATATCGTAACTTTCAGATTTATATATTTTGTTTGAGGACGTATCCATGCTATAGTGTTTAGTTTTACAATCTGATATTGTTCAAGGTATTCATCAGTTATAGGCATAGTTTTGAATCACTTTAAATATATATCGCTACATGCACGTATATTTCTAAATATTCAAATGGTACTAATTTTATTATATTTTAAACAGCAATAAATTATATATATATATATATATATATATATATATATATTATAAACCGACAGAATATTTATCATATATATGGTGTATACCAACTTGAATATTATGTCGGGCATAATATTCGCATATATGTGTTTATAGATTAGGCTGATGACTAGATAGATTAGTAAAAGAAAATCTTCAGAAACCGAAAATATATGCATGTATGCAATAAAAATTTCTAGTATATAAAAATGCCTTTAAGGTTGGAGAAAGAAAAAACTAATATGGAAGGTGAAATTCAAAATTTCTCAAAATTCAACGAGCATTGAAAATGTATTAATCAAAATTTTTTAGCTCAACCTTATTTGGGAAATATATTAGAATAATTCAGAATATTTACTGGGAGCAAAATAACTCCATACGGGTAGAAGATAAATTGAGTACAGAAAAATAGAAAAGGAATAAGACATGGATGCGTTTTGTTTATCGGATTTATTTTACCCTTTCAGCGAGACTATGTTAACCGTACGATGAATTATTATCGGTGGACACAATGTTAACAACAAGAGATACGCAGATGACACCGTGTTGGTGGAAATTGCAGAAAGATAACTATAGATGTTGCTAAATAATGTACTAAAGGAAAGATGAAGAAAGGACCGGACCATCAACAGTAAGAAGACAGAATGCATGATCAAAAAGAATATCCCAAGTAGTATGCTACGATATTAAAATGTGTAAATCAAGCAAACACAAAATTTAAAAATCTGTGAAACGTTTTAACAAACTTTAGAGAACGTGAAACCTTAACCCTAAAGTAACAAGAAACAGGAAAATTTCGTTAGAATCAAAGAAATATTTGTTAAATCGATGAGTAATATCAAACTGGCTATATAGCAGTAAATGCTGGACAGTTTCCTTACAGATTAAAAAGAGGCTTGAGATAAAATTGATGATGTTCTTCAGAAGGATTCTGAGGATGCCACTGACTGAACATGTGCGCAACAAGGAAAATAAAATAATAGGCTTTTAGAATCAGATAAACAGTTGGAATATCTGAGACATATAAGGAGGAAATGTCTTGGAAAAATTAACAATCACAATCACAAGATATATTAAATTTGTTTGGTATCTCATCTTGGCAGATCCGAGAACTTTTCAAATGCATTTCCATTGTCGATATCGTTTATCCGAATTCATGAAAAAAATGTTGCTTGGGTACACACACGCGCGCGTGCGCACACACACACACACACACACACACACACGCGCGCGCGTGCGCATACACGCACACACACACACACACACATATATATATATATATATATATATATATATATATATATATATATTACTGACGCGATGATATTTTCATCAGTATTCATAATTGTAATCCTAATTATTCCCTGTTTTCCTTTTGAATCAAGTTTTCCTTACAACTTAACAAAAAGAAGAATTTTCAAAGAAACATTCTAAGTGTAAGGTTATCATAAAACTTGGTAAATCTACGATAATGATGAGATAAAGGGGGTTTGAAACACCGTTAAAGAGTTTGCACTGAGTAAACAATCAGCCTTTGTGTAGTTTTAGTACGCATCGTTTTGTCTAATGTGTTGGACTGATGCGTAGTTGAGTACATGGCACGAAGGTTAGTACAAAATAAATAAAAGAGAATGAAGAATAAAAGAAAACAACAAAAATGAATGAAGTGACTGATAATTCTGAAAGAAAAATGAAAAAAAAAGCAAATCTTGCAATAGTTTAAAAAGAAGTTTATGTTAAACTAAAAAAGGAAGTAACTTGACAGAGAAAGATAAAGAGAAAAATAAAGTCGTGACATTGAAAACTAATATTGAGAAAAAAAAAGAATGCAAAACAAATATTATGAAAGGAAAAAATGAAACTATCAAAATATAGGTGAAATTAACTGAGCAAGCGACTTTGTGTTTACACTTTATTCTAGATATGATTAAATTATTATTTCTCTACAACATAAATAAAACTTGATCAAAACTCCAATGATTGAACGTGAGCATGAAATACTAACGGCAATTCGTTTCAAACATCCACACCGAACAATATAATGCAGATTTATATTTAGTTCTAGGTAACTCTGCTAAATCGCCGAAAAAATAGCATACTATAATGAAAAAATTTCCAAAACTTAATGAAAACTAAGTTTTATTGTTAAAATCTTTTTGCTTTTATTAAGAGAAAAGATCACAGTATTTTAAAATATTTAATTAATTTTTTTAATCCTTTAAAACGTTCAGAATTTTGAAACTTCTTTGTCTTGCGTCAGCGGATGGACTATGAATTAGCAAAGCAAATCTGTCATGCTGTGAAAGGCACATTATTTTTTAAATTCTTGTAAAAATCAAATAATTGTTGAATTTTAATTCAACTTCCCGGACATATTCACAAACTACCAGTAGAGCCCGGCGTTGCCCGGGGATGTAACAGTAAGAGATAGATCAAGTATCGACCATCATAAAGAATGAAAAATAAAATTCACAAAGATTATTGTTTAAGGTTGACGGACACGCATGTCTTAATTATTTTTTTGTTGTTTGTTTTGTTTGTTTTTGTTTTTTTGTTTTTTTTTACGAATTGGTCAAACCCAAACTCAAACAAAAACATTGTTTTCAATCGTTATGAGTCTACCGTTTGAATAGAATTTTATTATAAACAATTGTCTTGTAAATGGGATTTTTAAAGCATTCTGAATGCAAAAATAAAGAAAAAAGTGTGCAAGACAATAAGAAACACTACCTGCCAAAAAAGAAAGTGAAGTTTTGTTGAAATCGGTTGAAAAATGTAGGAAATCCGATCCCATATATAAACGAACACACATACACACACACACAAACAACCTGGGTTTTATAATAAGTATAACTCGATATGAGTTGTTCCCCTTTCATTTTCATGATGCCTCTTCTTCGTGTTTTCAAATTGAAATCGTGCACAAACAATTGTGTTTTTCCAATTTTTGGCGCTGTCAGAACCACCGCAAGATAATTTTACGTAGTCCTGTGAAGTTTTGTTGAAATCGGTTGAAAAATGTAGGAAATCCGATCCAATATATAAAACGTACAGACACACACACACAATCTGCGTTTTATAATAAGTAAGATGAATTAAATTAATTAAATTATTTAAGAAGTGTTTTATTTTAGAAAATCTTGGTAATTTTTCACCCCATCTAATTTATGATAAATTCAAAGAAATTTATAGTGACTACATTAGATAAAAGCATAATTCTTTGAAGAATTTAACTCATCATCAATTTCTTTTGCAAAATCGGACCACATCTTACCGAAAATCTACTCTGATTCGTAAAATATTTAACTAAAACATTATTTAATTCGAAAAGCTTTGATGAATTATGAGAACAATATTGTCTTCAGAAAAAAATTTCAACGAAAAATGAATTTTTAAAAGATTTGTTTTCAGTTTAAATTATTTTAATTACAAATGTACAAAGATTTTAATTTTTTTAAAATTCAGTTGCAGTGGTGTAACTGTTATGGAATGTTGTTATTAATAAAAATACATTTATTAATTATATATTGTAAAACTTAATACAAGCTGCAAAATTGTTTTGTATGTGTGCAGACGTGTCGATTTTGGAAGATATGATCGCTCATATACGAAAATACAGTAAGAGCGATAACTATAGCAAATTTAAAAGGAAAATTCTCTAAAATTCAATTAAAAATTAGATTTCGGAGAATATTGTTTTTAATTTTTAAGACGACTGAGTACTTAAAAGGCGTTCACGTTATGTTCTTGAATTACTTTTTAGATTAATGCCCCGTTAGGTCAACCTTAGAAAAAAATCTACCTCATTGTATTCAAAATATATAACACATAAATTAATCCCGAAATAAAATAATTTAAACACTAATTTGCATAAAAATCAAAAACATCACTTATTTACTTTCGTTTATTAGACATTGAATTGTGTAACTTCGTGTCATCCGTAACTTCTATGATTTTTCTGATGAATATTTATATTACCCATACGTAAAAAATTTTGAAAAAGCAATAACATTTTTCTCGTACTGAAATTCTTCTCACAAAATAATCTACCAATTCGCCTTGATAGTCTCCCAGATGTTTTCATTTTGACTTTATTCATATTGTCCTTTCACATATATATTATATCTGAACTTTTATACACACATACTAATATATATATATATATATATATATATATATATATATATATATATATATATATATATAGTCAACGACGAAATTATTCGTACACCAATCAATTTTGAATAATCTTATCTATATCTCAGAATCTGATGCCTGTATAATGCCAGTTTCTTATGTTAATAAATACAAACAAGGAGCATAAAACACAATTTTCAGAACAATAGTTTAAATACAACAAATTTGACAGGCCAATTATGCAAAACAAGAAAAGACTAGATTATTAGTACAGTATGAAAAATAGAAAAAAATGAAGAATTTTCACAGTATTAATAGTCATATGCATGACGACTCATCATGATAACTTACTGCAATAGATTTCTAAAGTTTTTGGTGATATTTGAAGAAGTCTTTTCTAGGATTTTCTTCCATTCTTCAATGGCTACACGTTCTAATTTCTGAAGGTTTTTTGTTGATCGATGAACTTTTAATTCTGGCCATAGATTTTCCATGGTATTCAAGTCAGGACTCATTGAAGGTCATGGCAAAATTGTAATCTTCTTTTTCTGAAGACACGCATTCACTGATTTAGATGTATGTTTGGAATCATTACCTTGCTGGAAAGTAAATCGCCGACCTAAATGAAGATAATAATCAAGTGGTTGCAGTCTGGGGAGATATATGGCCAGATATAAAGGTTGATGTGGTCGCAGATATCGTCTGAGAGCCATGACTGTGCAGTATGGTGCGGAGTCCTGATGCCAGACATACGGTCTTCCAGCAGCCACACTCTTGACCGAGAGCAGCACTGCCTCCCCAAGATGCTTGGTGTAATCTTGTTGAATCTGAGGCCCTGCCGATAGATGAATGGAGACATAATGTCGCCATCAATAGTTATATCTCCAAACACTATTATGCTTACTGGATATATCATCCAACTCTTTCCGAATCCTCTGCACTGTCCTCAGAGTGACACCCAAACACCGTGAAATGTCCATATCGGAGCTTCCGTTGCGAATGTCACGCAGTACACTACATACCGTTTCAAAATTTCTGGTGGAGTGTATTGCGTTATCCTGCTATTTTTCTCACAGACCGTGGCAACTCTCCCTACTAAAGTGTGCAGTCAACAAAATCAAAAAAACAAACAACGTGCATGTACGAAATTAAATATATAAATTGGTTACAATTTACCCATATATATATATATATATATATATAATTGGGTAAATTGGATATGACAGGAAGTGAGGAAGAAAAGGAAAAATATATGTATTTTCATCCAGATTCGTACAAGATATATTTCTTAGTATGCTTACATTTCGACATGACTTCAGACCTCTCATTTAATATATTTTTTGTCTAGATACTTTATTATTGCTAATTTATCTTCCTGGTACAGCCTGAATACATCACTACCATTGATGTAAGGTCTGGCTCTTCTCAGTTTGCTCCAAATTACATTAGGGCTTTCATTATGTTTTTTTTTCCTTTTAATTCTCACACATAGCTTGCTAGCCTGCTGCAATTTCTACGGCTTACCATTTTGAATTATGACTTATGGATGTACCATCTCTTTTTGAAACTACCTTCAGCGCATCCCGCATATACCTTGTTCTGGTCATTTAAATCATTTATTTCTGCTTTGTAAACCACTCCTGTTTTATAAACTCCATCTAGCGAACATTTGATTTTATCCCTACAGTTACACGTTTCACTTTTAACAATATCTTGCTGCACTTTAGCTTTGAAACTTCTCGCATTTTTTCTTTTTATCATAATTAACAAGTTGCTGGTAAACATGTAACTTTAAGGTATTTCTATTAAAAATCTTGTGTAATTTAGAACTCTTATGGAAGTTCTTATTAAGTAACTTAAAAATATCTTCCCTGTGTTAGATTTCGCCTCTTAATTAAAAGAGGGTGGGGTTAAGTAATACTTCTATTCCTCCTTTACTTCCTCATTTCTTGGTTCATTTGAACTTTGAATTTCAGCTTCTTCAAAAAGATAAATTTCTAGATAACCTGCACACTATTTATTTAGTGATGTGTTTGATGCTGACAGGTTGGTTAGATCCAGTGTTTACATATTTCAAATTTGAGTTGGGTTTCAGGTAAGGTGAGACAATGCCAGTTTGTATATTTAATTCTACATCCGAATATTGGACGACTTTCTTGTACATATCGACCTCAATTTCAAACCCGAGGCCCTTGAAGAGTTTTAAAAGCAGCTTTCTAATTCTGTGGTTCATATTCTGTTCTCTGGTACTGTCATCAGCCCGTCGACCCTACACAGGTCGTCGTTGTTTATATGGACTATTTCATTTAACTTTTTTTAAAATATACAGGCCTATTAATTCTGAAACCTCAGTACCGTCGAACGGACCTTGTAGAATATCAAAGATGTTCTTTCATTTCTTAAGGCATGTCCCCTCACTGTGAAAGCACACAAATTTACGACAATGCAAAAAATATTTCTACCAGTTCAGTATATTAACAAAGCCTTTTACAAAATACAAAGCCTCAAAGAGCCCTTTCTCAGATATGGATGGATAAAAGATCTTGATATTATATTTTATGAATACATGCTTTTCTTTATTCATAATTCCATGGAAACAAGAAATACACTCATTTATGCCTTTTCAAACAGCGTATCACTACTCAAGGAACTACACAATCTTTGTAAGTTTCCCTGGCTTATTCTTCCTAATTCAGTCTTAGTTGGTAAATCAGGCGAAATGAAGGATCACTGGGAATGTCTCTTGTTTTGAAACATGAGACCTCTTATGTCGCGAGTTTGAATCATATTTTTAAATAAATAATTATATATATATATATATATATATATATATATATATATATATATATGAACCGTTATATGAGCAAGTGATGATATATATATATATATATATATGGTTGAAATATAACTGAGGGCTCAGTAAAATACAGAAAGAGCTGCTCAACTTCATGTATCCCCCCAGGCCTGCAGACTCATGGAACATGAGTTTGAGCTATTTTGCTGGACTTTTGGAGGATCAATTGTAACTTGTTTCCGCAAGTGGAGAGCAAAGCCTGTTTTAATGCGTGCCACAGAAACACAGTTTTAGTTATGACTATCGTGTAGAGGAACAGGATTCTGCAAACTTGATTCATTATTTGCATGCAGTTAATGCACATGTTCATGTTGGCCTCTCTCAAACGTTTATAGAGATGAAAAGCAAGACAAGCACCAGCATCTTTGTTTGTAGCTCTCTTTTTCCAGGAATAAATGCGGGTGGTGCATCACTTAAAATTGTCTTTGAGTTTGTCTTTGAATCACAAGTTGGGTCACTTCATGCATAGATAGTATCTGTCTAAAATTACCTGATGGGGCAATTAAACCATTCAATTATGATGTCTTTTTATCTTGGAACAACACTCAGATTCTTCAGCTGCAATTCTATATACATCACATGCAATGATGAAATACTTGTTGAGTATTTCAATTAATGCAGTTGCTTCAGAAATGTTGCATGTAGGAAATTGATTGTTTGAATAATTGTGTAGCATTATGAATTTTGGATATGTTTGACTACAGATTATAAATGCACTAGTAATTCCAAAAATAATGACAGTCAAGGAATTAGAATGATATTAACTCACGTTTTATAATGAGACGATTGAATATAGTTTTTTAGTACCACCACATACATGAACGAAGGAAAGCATCCTTTTTTCATACTCTTCACTACTTGCGATGAAACCGAATTCATAAAAGTATTACTCGGCCTGCGGCTTTAAATGTTTCGAAGTCCTTTGACAGTGTTTAACATGGATACATTTTCTATATGGTGAAGTGCTATGGTGTCTCTGGAGGAATATCTGACTTTATCCAATGGTTCTTAAATCGTGTAATGAAGATCATATTGAACGAACACACTTCTAGTTCATTTCACATTAATGCAATATCCACAAGGCAATTATATTGGTATCTAGGCCGGGTTAAAAAAATCATATATATATATATATATATATATATATATATATATATATATATATATATATATATATATATTCCTTTTCTTACGTGTATATAGTTAAAAGTAAACGGCATGACTCATGAAGAGACTAAATATGACGACAGAATAAACCGTTATAGTAAAAAGATAAAACTCTTTTATTATGGTCTATGAAAGTTCAAAACACTCAAATATTATACAAATTATATTAATCTTTCATTAGAAATCAGTTAAGTGATCCGAAATTCTCCATAGTCAACTTCTGCTTTAAAGACTTCTCATGAGTTTGAGATCATGAGACGTGTGACCAGGAGCACACGTCATCTTCGGAACTTATACTCTGCAATATGCCACTGTTAGAGTAGCTATGCCAATAAATGTTATTGAGCTAAGTGTTTAAGATAGGCCCCTGCATCCCATAACCTCCAACGGTTTATCCGTTTCCAGCAGTGCATTTTCCTGCCATTTCTAAGACTAACAACATTCACGCATCATTAAATTCACCTAATTCTAGAGAAATGAGATTCATCGTAGCTAGCAACATACTTCCATTGAAAATGTTCTCGACAGTAGACATTGCATAACACACATATTATGACAGGCTTCTGACCAAGAAACACGGATGAATAAAGGGCGTGTTGATATTCATTTCTTCTTCTGATTGATTATTAATTTCATTTTACAGCATATCAATAATTCGCAGGTTATTTAAACCCGGAAAACATTTTTAGATAATAATGATTTACAGACACAAGTCCTATAATTTAACCTATACCTGGGGGGACAGGAAAACTGGTGGATTCATGCCTTTCCTAACGGTATTTGCGCCTAAGTGAATATAACGAGTCCGACTCGAATTGGAACTTAGTTTTCCGATTTCCATTTCCAAGTCGTTATTCTTAACAGTACACGCATAGCCAAGTTTACAGCGACTACTACTCCCAAGTGATCACACATCTTGATACTTAACATGTTGCTTAACCGGTGTTTCACGTGGTATGACTGTAAACCTTCATTTCTTCTTGCACCATGATTAAATCACTTTGCAATATGTGTAACAAAACTTCGTTGTTAGCTTCGGGAGAAAATCTCCGTTCATTTCTGTCAGAAATATATCTTGGCTGCCCAATGCAGTTTGATAATTTTTTCTCCAATCGAGTTTAAGCAATTCAGAAATTATGTTATGAAAAATTTCTGACTTCGTTTTCTGCTCATAAGAATTTGGCCTTTCTGCTCATAAGAATTTGCCCTTATGAAAGTCTTTCTCCTTGAAGATCGCGAAGTCACTGATTTTTATTGTGAAATTGGATTTCCGATCCTTGTGAAAATTGGTACGGATGTTGAAGTAAGTTTGTCCACTTTCTAAGAGTTTAATTGGAATTAGGAAATTGTGTCATTGTCAAACCGGATCCATAGCCTGATCCAATCTCCTCTATGCAAGAATGTGGCCGTCTGCCCGAAATGTTTGAGTTGTGACTCATCAGACCAGTGGGCAGGGTGCCGGTCTGCTGACGATATTGTCTGGCACATCCATCACTTTATATTGTTTTTTTCGAGAATACGTTGCATATTTGCCACTTTGGATATAGAATGTCTCATCTCTCTATTCTTGACAATCATTCAAGAGGCAAATAGCATGAAACCCCGTTCGTGTCTTATTATTACAACGAATATACTGTCACACCTACACGCCTTTTTTCTACTATTTCACATATGCGTCATCACGATGATTCCTATTCTATAAATTCGGCAGGGAGAATCCATCTTGAATACCACAGTCTGTAGTTTTTTGGTACTTCTGTTTACATATGTGACTATGTATATACATTTAGAAGTCTTCACGTGTGTCTCTATATAGAGATAACTGTCAATGTGTAGATATGTGCACGTCTGTGTTCCAACAACATTAGCGATTATTTTATGGGGTTTTAATTCAATCTAACCGCTTGAACTAAACCTTAGTGGTATTCCTTTGAACTGAGCTGACCCTTAAGGGGAATCCAGTCAACAATCTAAATTTAAAAATAGAAGAAAAATAGCCAGCTCAATAGCCGAGGATGACAAGCTCATTAAGAATGTTCATTGATTTAATAATAATAATAATAATAATAAAACTACTACTACTAATAATAGTAATGTCTTTACAGCTTTCAAAATGCGTGTATGCTTAGTAAGATTTTTCGTGCATTTATTTGGTGATCATTTGTATTTTTATTTTATTTTTCTACACATTTCGATCAAACCATTTTGCTACTGACTGGATGAATTGAGAAAGATAATTATGAGACTGGGCTGAATTGCGCATGTACACGTCTGCGCATGCGTTAACATTTCAGCCAAGTGAATCTGCAATGTAATTATGATCCTTAATAATCGGCTGGGAACTCGACAAATGAAATGATGAAAAGAGCGAAAGAAAAAAAAACACATTAACTGCCTGATATAGTCACGTGATTTTCCTTTTGTGAGTAAAAAAAAGCACTGTCAGTATTTCCCATCCACTATTTCTCTTTCTTTCTCTATCTTTTGTCAAGTCCTTTTTTATGTGCACTTTCTTTACTTTTTATTATGCTCATAATGATGTTAATGATCTCGTCTTGGGTTTTCGAAGACGAAGAAATCGATGAATCTTATTAAGGCCAAAAATAAAATATTAGAAAAGCGAAAATAATGATCGAAGAAAGAATACAATAATAAAGTCCACTCTCGCTCTACTGCAATAAAACTATTGCAATAAAAATTGTAAAAAGTAAAAGTTAGCTATCAACTCATTATTTTAAAGCTGACTGATAATAACATACTATAGTCCATAAATAGCTATAGAGTCAGGAAGTAGAAAATGTAAACTATTGTTTGATAAACAGACAAAGAAAATGATCTTCCTTTTTATTTATTTATTTTTGCATTTATATTAAAACAGTTCCAATTTGTCGTTCGTAAAATACAACGGACTCTAAGGTGAAACAACTGAAGCCTTTTATTAAATATTCATCTCTATGTGGACTGCTGAGAAGAAACTTAACATGCAATATCTTATGAACATTGAAATTAAATTCCTTCAAAGTAACCGTTTTATTTGAATTCTGGGACAATTGTCAGGGTAAATCTGAGGACGATACTTCAATTTACTGAAGGAGAATATATTTTAAAATCTTGTCGTATACTTGGATTCAAGTACAATATTGACAGTGCAAAGTTGACCAATGTTTAACTGACTGGACCTTCAGGCGATTTGATTAACACATTGATTCGGTCTAAAGTATCTAAACGAACATTTTGATACACGATACAAAAATAAAGACACAAAGGAAACAAATCTAGCATTAAAAGTTTCTTTTAAGCGAAGAAAATGTAGGATATTAGCAGATTAAAATCAAATAACATATCCAGTATACCTATATCTTATTTAAGACAGATGCAAAACGAAAACATTTTGTTTTTAGTCTAAGAATGTCAAATGATTATATATCTCTGAACATTCTTACAGAATTAACTTTTTCGATGTGTAAATATATTGTTTATTTAAATATATAACTACATCATTTTTTGTATTTAAAATATAAATTTAATAATAGACCACTTGTTAATTTGTTTACCTGTTTTTAAGGCTGAAATTCTTAGATAATATGGATACAGTGGCTCATTAACTATGTTTTTCTAGGAAGATCTTCTAATATTTATTTTAGTGTTATAAAAAACAAGAAATTTTGATGAGTCATACAAGAAGACGTTCAGAACATTACTGTGATATTGAATTATAAACCAAATAAGGCTTGCATTCTCTGAAACATTTATATCTGTACCTGCATACATATAGAGGCCGCATTCGTTGATTATGGAGACGGAGGTTCTGATTCAATATAGTCAAAAATGCTGTGTTGCAACATCTTCAGATTTTATGTAGGATGCACTAATTGTCACAAATACTATAATCGCAAATCAAACAATGGCTTATTTATAGAATATAAATATGTAATACAAATTTTAATTTTCTTCCTTTGAAAAGGCATATAATTTTAACTGCAATTTACTTTTGTGATTGGGATGTTTTAAAGTTTTCACACATGTAAATTTCTTCGATTATAGCGACTTATTTCTGTATTTTACAAGTAATTGTATTACTTAAATTTTAACAAGGGAATTATTGTATGCCTTGCGAATAGAAATAATGATGGTAATATTAATAAAGAACATTTAGAGTGCAAGTAAAATAATATTAATGCTCATGGGCCTGCAGGATTGGTTGCCACTATAATATAATTTTAAACATTCTTTGTTTAGCACAATTTAGTCGTATGGAAGCAATTTTGAAATATTTCAAACTTTACAAATATTTGAAAACGTCAGTATGGAATTGTAGACACTTACAGACTATGATTACGTTTATTTCACATCGTATCAGATATTGTTTTACTTTCCTTCCTATTTCCTCTGGCGCCAACCATAAAAGCACTTATCTGAGCAGACACTATGTTTTTTTTCTTTTTTGTTTCAATAGTGTTATAATAATATTTATAAGATTTGATTCGTATTTTCTTTGTATATTACCTCTTGACTTATACAAACGTATGATATGGCAGAGTGATTTCTGGATTAATATGTACTGTTATATCAATATATCTAAACAGACACTACTATTGACATTGCTTGTTTTTTTTAATTAAGTCGAATGCACAGAGTAGTAGGGTCAGTTGGGCACCGCCTTTGAGAAAAGAGCACCATGACCAATTCATTCCGCCAGAAATTTGGAAACAGCATGGTGTATTGTTTGGAAATTTCAGTGAATTTGGATGTCTATCT
>CAHIKZ030000324.1:3225000-3282500 GCA_903632075.3 Acanthosepion pharaonis
ATAAAGGCGTTGGTTAGATCCAGTGACAGGACCCAAAGAGTGTGAGTTCAATACCTGTTTAAGGCAGTGGAGAACGTTCAGAGGGAAGTTAACAGGAGATAACTGATAACTGACATCCATCAAACGTGGAACTAGAACAGTCTACCCCAGTGAGCGAAATAAAGGGTTCAGTTCGAAATTCCAACCACCTGAAGAAGGCCGGAGCGTACAACGGCCGAAATGTTATGACAAATTTGGCGACAAAGATGAGGACAATAGTCCGAATAATGTAAATAATGCCTGTGTGTATATGAATATGTGTTTATATATATATAAGTGCGTTTATATATGTGAAGGCATATGTATCTATATGTGTGTAACTATATATATATATATATATATATATATATATATATATATATATATATATATATATATATATATATATATATATATGGGGGTGCGTGCGTTTAGGCACGATGGAGTAATGGATAACGGCTCGGATTGAGTAATTGGAGAGCCGTGTCCGAATTACAGTCAGATCCATTACATTGACTTACATATTAATACTTGAGAAATCTATGAATCCTTTTCTTCTATCGCTAGGTATGGATAGACCGAGTTCTATAACCTTGGACCGCAACTGGTCTACCGCAGAAAGATACGGTAACCTACCTCGTCAGTCATGTATCGAAAGATACTTGATCGCATAAGCGTGTATCAAACAGGGCACATAATTGGGTTATATATATATGTATATATATATATATATATATATATATATATATATATATATATATATATATATGTGTGTGTTTGTATAATTGTCTGTATATATGTGTGTGTGTGTATATATATATATATATATATATATATATATATATATATACACACGACGAAATTATTCGTACATTATCAATTTTATCCATTTCTCATAATCTAATGACAGTATGATGCCAGATTTTAATATGTTAATAATAAGCACACACACAATGTAAAACTGAATTTTCAGAACAAAAGTTTAAATAAAACAAATTTGACAGGCGTATTATGCATAATAAGAAAAGACAAAATTATTCGTACAGTAAAAAAATATCGAATTAATTGATTGATTCATGTAAGTAATTTTGCACAATGCTTTTATCAGTGAAGCATTCTAGACTATTTATTTTGCAGAATATTTTGATAGTTCCAGCCAAGAACATCACATAATGCCTAGAGTGTCACCATTGTTATTCTTGCGTTAACAAGTCAATGGGGAAGACAAAGGAGCTTAGCGTTGAATTGAGACAGAGAAGCATTAACTTCCGCAAGTCAGGAAATAATTACAAAAAATATTTCAAACCGATTAGCTATCCAGAGATTTACGGTACAGAGTCCGTTATAAAGAAGTTTAAATAGTTTGACATAGAATTAGCCTAAGCGTAGAGGAAAACAAATTGTTACCGAAAACTGTGTGGCGAGGATAATATAAACTCAAGAGTTGTTTTGAAAGAAAGATGGTTTGAAAAAAAAGATGGGTTGCTGCGTAAGTGCAATTCAAGGAAAAGCAACCAGGACAAACCCCTCTTCCCAAATCATGTCACATTGTTGCTGGGTGTAATTTTGCCCCAAAAGTTCTTAAACAAAGATCATTGCTTCTGGGAACAAATACTATGGAGTGTTGAAACAAAAACTGAGCTTATTTGACATAATGATGTACAGAGGATTTGGCACATGAAAGGTGAGGCTTTCCCCTCATAAACTCTGTGGCAACATTAAAATATGGAGTCACTTAATGAAGATTTGAGGTTGTTTTAGCTTAAGGCTGACTGGACAATTAATTGCAATAATAGGAATAATGAAATCTGCAGACTATATCAAATTTCTGGGTGACAATGTACAACTATCAGTGCAAAATCTTCATCTAGGTCGGCGATTTACTTTCCAAACTTACATCTAAATTAGTGATTGCGTGTCTTCAGAAAAAGAAGATTACAGTTATGCTATGGCCTTCAATAAGTCCTGATTTGAATACTATTGAAAATCAATGGCAAGAATTGAAAGTTCGAATAAACCGTCGGTCAACAAGATCCTTCAGGAATCAGAACGTGTAACCATAGAAGAATGGAAGAAAATCCCAGAAAAGACTTGTCCAAATCCCATCAAAATCTGTAGAAAAACGATTGCAGCAAGTTATAATGATGTGAGGCGATGCTATTGACAATTAACATTGTGAAAATTGTTCAATTTTTTCCATTGTTCAAACTGTGCGAACAATTTTGAATTTTCCTATTTTGCATATTTCGCCTATTTGTTGTATTTAACTTACTGTTTTTAAAAATGGATTTTCATATTCTTTTGTTGTTATTGTTTTTATTGACATATAACAATAAGGATATTGTAGGATTCGGATATTAGAACCTGAGAAATGAATAAAATTATTTAACATTGATGGATGTACGAATAATTTCGTCGTTGACTGTAAATGTAAAAATTCATATTAACGTATTTGCATTATTTTTCAGCAATTGCAAAAATGCCGAGTTTATCTCTTTAGTAGTGTATTTAAGCAAAATTATGGTATATGCATGAATATATATAATATTCTTTGTAGAAATACGTTCGTATATTTCTGATTGAAACTATACCTACATTTATGCATACTAATTTTAAAGATTTACTTATTTGGAATGTTTGGTGTGTCAATGACAAATTAACATTTTCGACAAATCCTCCTATGACAGAATATTTTCAGACAAAATATATTATTTCTGTTATTATTTGTATTGTGATTGCAATTTTTATTAATATTTTAATATATAAAATTTTAGATTTGTTAAATATTTCGTGCTGAATTTTGCATAAATATTTTAGTAATGTTATTGCAATAATTAGTTCATGCGATCTTCGAAAAGAAATACTATTTATATCCAACATTTCTTTTTAATAATAAACAAGGTTTTTAAAGTAGGCCCATATACTTTAAAGAAGATATTTCTAGAAAGTCCATTGAAAGTAGCATGCGTATTCACTCACACAATACACACAACCACACACACACGAGTGCTTATATATACACGTGTATATAGTAAGACAAAGAACTAATGTTGAAGCAATGAAAACTTGTCTTTGAAGGTTAGTAAATGTGTTTTATCCGCTATCTGTTCGCCTTATTATCTGTATTTACATATAAGAGTCATTCATGAGGAAAGATGTCGTACTCGTCCGTTGAACATCGGTCGTCAATCATCGACACGGCACAAAATACTGTTTGCTGTGCGTTTTATTAACGAGAATTATTACTTTTTGTGTTAGCACAAAAATGTGCTCCCTCGTGATGAGTGCATGTTTGGCGGCAAATCGGCGGTGCGAAATGAGAAAAATGGCAAACATCAATTCGCCCTTATTGAGACGCACATTGCAATGATTGAAATGAAGGTCGTCAAATAGGGCCAGAAATAGGCGTGCAGCCGATAAGATTTTCATTCTGAATCACTTGGATGTTACCTTCATTCGCTATGTATTTTTTTGTCTTTTCTAAGGGGCGTCTCATCAAGCTTCTCATCTGGTTTTCTATTTTTCTTCCATTTTTCAATTTTTACTTCTCTCGCTTTTGTTTCATTTTACTTGTTACTATTTCAGGCTTTATGTTCTCCTCTTTTTCATACATTTTCCTCCAAAATTCTATTATTTTCTTCCCGCCTTTTTTTTTTAAAGATAATTTCAAGAGTTTTCTTCATTTCATGATTGTTTCCAGTTGCCTGCCTCTTTTTTTATTATCTATTTTCTTTCACTCTTATTTCTTAATTCAGAATCTGTCTTTTCATCTCATTTCCATCGTCATTTGCTTCTTCTTTTCACTCCCCCTTTTCTTTCTATTCTTTTTCTTTCCTTCATCTTTTAATCCATTTCATTTTTATTACATTTCTTCAACATTCCTTTCTGTCACTTTTTATAATGCTTTTAATGTCCCGCTATCATTTCTTAATATTCATGTACTCAATTCATTTTTACTCATTTCTTTCTCTCTTCCTCTTTTTCAATTCTTCATTTTATTTCTACTACAGTTAATATCTAGTTTTATCTCTATCCTTTAAACATATTTATATAAGTTTCTTTCTTCTTGTAGATGAAAATATCTTTGATTTGGTCACGACTCATTTCCTAAATGTCTTTCTAATAGCTTGCCGTAAACGGCTCCCTTGTGACATAAATAAATATTAAGATTAAATAAACCGTGAGAAAGCGAGTTCCGACCAAACTAACAGCCGTGTCTAAAATTTCATGCACTAAAGACTATCATATATCTTTTTTTCGAATGTGAACATTGATAGATATACTGATATTTAATGATTTCACTGAAGAGATTTCCTTACCAGTTATCTACAATAAATTTACTTGTTGTGGACTTCTAAATTAACCTTTTCAATTTTTTTCGTTGAAAAACTGAAAATATTCCAACTTTACGCAAATGCTACTTGTTGTTAATCAAACAGCTGGAAGCGTTATATCATGAGCTGTTCTATGACACGTTCTTCAATCAATTTCACAATTTCAATTACTTATTAGAACTAATTAAAATGGGAAATTGATACGCATACCAAGTACACATCTAACTATAATGCCTGTTTACAGAATTCAAGTATTTAATAACCAAGTAGATTTTATATATTTTAAATAACTAAAAGCGAATGCTTTTGTGATATGATAAGAATGCTTGATTGTATTGTTTTTCATTTGTGGAATAAGGTTTAATTAAACGCTTGATATTCTTGCTTCATACTTTCTTCTACTATTTTTGTTTACGTTATAGGTCGATTATAAACTTGATTTGCAACAGATATTAAAACATCGCAATAAATTAAGGTATTTACATATTTACATTACTATATTGAGTATTCTAAGATTTCAAAGTACAGACAGAAAAAGAAAATTTCAGATACACATACACATACAACACCAATATAATAGCATGATCTACATGCAAACAGGCTAAAAATAATGGAAGCCTTATTAATAAAAAAAAACAAAAACTTAATAATATTAACTATGAATATGGACACAATATCTTGACCGTGTTTTGAAAAAAATAATTTTTTTTTATAAAATATACATGAAACAAACTATTTCTTATTTAACAGTTAAAGTACTTAATCCTGAAAATGGCTAAATGCATGAAAGCGCTCGGATAAAAAAAAAACATTCGGACACTTCTTATATAAATTATCATCTGAATAGAAAAAAAAAATTAGTCGCATGAGAAATTGTACAAAAAAACTAAATAAAACACCTTGTCTGTCGCATTCAATGAAATGTGCCTGAAAGAAGGATTGCTGCCTAAATGTACAAATATATATATATATATATATATATATATATATATATATATATATATATATATATATATATATATATATATATACAGTGCTGTTCAAAGGATAAGCGATCTAAAATCCGAAGAAGAATCTTTAAAAGCTCTTTGAATTTAGCAGTAAGTACTGTCAAGCATCCGTTCAGTATAATGTTCTGGGGATGACATAGGGTTTCAATCTCCTGACCTCAACCACATACAAGACTTATGGAGCATTATAAAGTACAGGCTCGAGAAAGCAGTTGAGCAACGTGCTCCATAAGTTTTCTATATGGTTGAGGTCAGGAGATTGGGGTGCCTATGTCATAACACTACCTGCTTATATATATATATATATATATATATATATATATATATATATATATATATATATATAAACACACACATATATATATATATGTGTATATTTATATTTATATATTCAAATGTATATTTTTAAATATAACAGCGACTGCGTATTATGTTTGATCATGAGCCGTTCTAAGCTTCGTACTTTAGTGTCGGGAGAAAATAAAAATAAAAACTGTCCAATATTTGGATGATTTTATTATGTCGTTCCTGGATCTAAGCTTTCGACTCACATGAGCCATCATCACAGTGGTTATGTGGACATTATAACAGTGATGTTCACCATCAAAGATGTCATCCTGTTATGTTTACAGTGAATATTGGTACGCGACGATAACGGTTGCTGAATACTAGCATTCGTAATGCGATTCATTGACGTAGTAAATGATCATGTGAGAGAAAGAAATGTTAGATGCATTGTTTTATGTTGTGACTGGCTTGAAATGTAATTTTGTTGACTGAGGGTTGGTTTGTTTTAATGTAGATGGCTTCCACTATATTGATATATATATATATATATATATATATATGTGTGTGTGTGTGTGTGTGTGTGTGTGTGTGTGTGTGTGTGTGTATTTTCAAGCATGTTTGGTCGAGTAATCTGGACATATGTATATTTATTTTATTTTAATCCCCTCGAATTCTCAGATCGACTTCTAAATGTTGATATTAAATTCATTAAGGAAGACACTGTAGGTATTTTTGTTTTATTTTTTTATTTTCTTTTATTTTCTTTTAATTTTTATTTCACAAATGCTTTCAATCTCATCGGAAGATATAAAACTGACGAGAAAACTCATATACAAGAGAATATAAAATTATCTTATGTTTTAATGGAAATTATTCTTTAATGTTCTACATTTTAGAATTTTCATTAATCTAGTTGCATTTACGCTGATCATGTGTTCAACCTCACTAAACAAGTACATATATTCATACGCTTGTCCCAATATTTGAATGAGAGCATTGAAAGCATGCATTTTTTTTCCACAGATTTAAATTAAAATGCTTGTTACAAATGTTTACAAAATAAATGAATATTTGCATGTAAATGTTTTATCCTACTGATAAATTTTTCCATAAAATATTGCCAAACAGTACTTTGAACGTACTAATAAATGACTTCAAACTCATCCCATGTAAACTTATAAGTAATGTTTCGTTTATGTATTTAATATATTTTAAAAATATGTGGCAAATGAAAAGTATTAAGGAAAAGGAATTTACTAGATCTTTAATTACTTTTGGAATATATTTATAATCCAAATGAAACAAATGTTATCAAAATCATGTGCTACTTTTTCTTGTTTTTTTTTTTTTAATTTTCATATTTATTATTATTTTTCGTTCTTGGTAACGTTAGGCGCGTTTATAAAACAGAAGCTTTTTTTTTTTAAATTATTTTGTCTTATTCTTTTCCTAATTACAGTTTAAACGAAAGCGTCACTGAAAGCATGAAGTATTTGCCAAACAGACTGAACTGTTCTGTTTGTTTCTGACGATAAAAATTCTATGTAATATGAATTTAAAAAAAAAAGTAATATTGAAAATTAAGTAAGATTAAATTCTTCCTGTAAATTGTTCGCACACTTAATCAATTTATTTTTTTCTGTAAATATTTACTTTGTTTCTAATTAATGGTCTCAGGCAGGAACATGGTTGAACACGTTCGCCTCCCTTATTAAAACTATAATTTTCGCATGTGATTAATTTAATTTGTTTTCATATTTGCTTCAATTGGAAGACTACTAGATGATCGCGTTTATATATTCTTTTGTTTCCAGTTTGTGTTTTCATTTACATTGAGTTGCTTCATTTATGATTGCGATTCGAGGCGCATATAATGAAATATACAGTTAAAGTAAAAGTTTTTAAAAGGTTTGTTGTGTCTTTTTTATGAAGCTTCCGATGTTTGTTTCATTCGAATATTGTTTTCTCAATAACTGATATTAAAATCCATAAATTATTTCTTTATTTTTCCGATAATTTTATTCAGCAAAAGGCTTCTTCTAGGCGGTTTAACTGCATAGATATTGGGCATATTTCTGAAAACATTGGAAATATTATAAAAGAGATTGAATATAAAATGCAAAAGGTTATAACAGGATTAATTATACAGTATCGTCAGTTTTTAGTCATTTTTACCAAATCTTATTTTCTAGAAATTTTCATTTTACTCTCCCACCAATTATCTCCAAAAGCTGTAAAATATTTACATGTCTAACGTTTCAATCCTTCATTTCCACATTTTTTAGCATTGTTTTTTTTTAAATTTCAAAATGTTATTACTTTGAAATATAATTAACTGATGCAATATCTTTCTTTCCTTTTCCGATTTCTTTTGTCTCAATATTTTCAGAGAGAATTTCCAAACCATTTTATATTCAACAATGAAATGAGTGAATCATCATCATCATCATCATCATCATCATCATCATCATCATCATCATTATTATTATTATTATTATTAATTATTAATAGTAGTAGTAGCAGTATTGGCATAATCATCATTATTATTTGTAGTATTAGTATCATATATTTTTCATCATTTCACTAATATTTCCTGTAACTTTAACTTATCAACGTTCTTGTTCTCCATTAGCCAAACCTTTATAATTTCGGTGGTGAGGACCAGAGCCAAGATCCCCTCCTCCAGTAACCATCAGAAAAGAGAACTGTTCAAATGTGACAAATGATCAGGCTCGTAAAAGCCCTATCGACTTCTGCACACGCATGTACCAGCACTTTGTCTTTAATTTTACAGAGGTTTGCTGTAGGCTGTTCTCACGTGCTTTTGTGCAGTTGAAAGACGAAAAGCCTGCAGCGATCAGGGTGGACTTTATCTCAATCTTGATCTCGCATTCTGTCGAGTCACTTCTCTGACGATGGCGTCGCTTCCAGCAAATGGACAATGAAGAGCTCTTCATTACTGATTTAACCTCCCAATCAGTGTATGTCTCCTGGCAACATTCAGTCGAGAAAACGAAAGTAGTAAGTGCAAAGTGTGGAATGGAAATGATGCGAACGAGAAAACGACAGCAGGGTGAGGAAGAATGCAAATGAAAAATCATGATCGGGAAAAACTTGGAGAAAATTCAATAAAAATCAGTATACGTAAGAAAAAACGAACTGGAAGTAAAAAGTCAAAAGTTATAAAATAAATATATGACAAAAAGAAAATGAACCAGGATTCAATGTTGCTAAGAGATAATTCGAGAAGTAGCTAATGTCTGGAAATTCATACAATAGCATATACAGAGTGAAATGAAAAAATATACACGAATTTATGTATGAAAATTCATAGGCATATATGTAATGATATTAGCATTATCGCTCTTTCAATCAGTAACTATGAATTCCTATATTATATGAAGGTTTTTAGGAAAGCATTTTATTTCAAATGTAGACGATCATCTCGGCTTGGGTTTCACCTAACTAGGCTAGAAACTGAATGTTCTATTTTCAATGGATATTCATACATAGATAGGCGTGCTTGTATAAGTCGAGGTAACAATGTGCATGCATATGTACATTTTCAGATAGACATTTATGCTATTCATATGGAAACTGTAAAAGGGTACACGGACTGATATATATATATATATATATATATATATATATATATATATATATATATATATATATATATATATATTAATCATCAAAGTATTTTCCATGATATTTTCTATCGGGAATTTTAAAATTCTTTATTCGATTTAATCGAACTATTTTTATTGCCCTTCAGTGCTGCAGATGCTACAGGCACAACAGAATAACAGAAACAGACAAGAAACGAAATCTCATAGACAAAAACAACACAATAATCAATGCATAGAAATATTTCCTATCAACCAAAGAATAATGCTCACCTAAAGCTGGTCAGTTAGTACTAGATAGAAATTTTGTCTAATTAATAATGTATAAAAATCGAAGATGAGGACAACAATTCTAATAAGTCGGATATGTCCAGGTATATTGAAATCTAAAATAATTTTAAAATATCAAAAAGCAATACGTAAGTGACGTGATATGCATATGGTGAAACGAACATTGGATTTAAAAGATTCCAAAATTACATTACTGATATTCTTCGGGATATAGATAGTAGATACAGGTTTTGTTTAATCAAGTGACGCTGTTTCTGTCTATATCTCTGAGATGATGTATTATGATTACTTACATTATCTACATTCATCGGATTGTTATCCTCATCTTCATTCCTTATTCATAACGTTTCGGCCGTTGTACGCTCCGGTCTTCAAAATTGCTAGATCCATAGAAAACATTCTGACAAGAAACGTTCCTTAGGTTCCAACAGTTCAAACCTTTACAGCTAAGACCCTCTATGCCATGTACACAGGCGATGTCCATCGTCATTCATTTCGTATTCCATTGTTAAGAAGGAAGTTCCACTCGGGAGTTTTTCACAAAAAAGTCGCTGTTTTGTTGAACAGACTCCCGAGTGAATGCTTCACTACAATCTTAACTTCTTCGAGTCAACCGTTAAATATACAACATATACTCATAATCTACAATTTTTACGTTCATAAAATATCTCAATTCATTATCCCTTCTACATTGAATGAATCGTTGGCCTTGTATTAAGTGAAAAGTAGAGTAAAAATATATTAATAATTAACCTAAGCGCGGACACACACACACACACACACACACACACACACACACACACACACACACACACACACACACACACAGACACACACACACACACGTAGTGCGAGACATAGCTTGCTCTACATTTGAACATTCTCATTTCTCATTCCGAAGTTTTGAGAGCATTAACATGAGAACTTTCAATAAACAGAGAAGATGAAAAGGTAAACAATACTCGTGGTACAAGACGCAAACTACAGCCAAACGGAAACTGTGAGCTTCTTGTAAGTAGTCAAATAAACAGGATCAACTGCTCAAGATACCCACGGTGATACACATCAGTTATATGCCGTCTTTGTCGAGGCTGAAGTTGTGAGCTACGGGAGCACCATCAATGAAAATATACAGAATTTTCTATATTTTTGTTTCTCTCCGTATTGTAATTTGTTGTCAGTTACTTAACGTTCCCTCCGATAGAAGTCTAATAAATTCTCAAATCTTGATTTTAAAAGGATAAGTGAATATATTATGCATAAAGCAAAATATATCCACAAACCACGCGCAATTCTACTAAGAATGTTTGACGCTTCATCTTTTTCAAGTAAAATATATCGTTTGCTAGCAATATAAAAACAGCAAACTTGTTCAAATTCCTCTTATAACATATTCAGCAGTTTTTCACTGAAGTTTCTCTTTATAGAGATAGTGAGTTTATCTTAAAAAAATGTAATTACCTCGCCACACCACTATAGGCTAGTTTGTTTTACCATTATATCTGACGCCATTTTATATTTAAATATATTGCCTCTGTTCAGCACTGTATTACCAAACAAAACAAATGCATATCCGATTTTTTTTTTCATCAATGGAACAATCCTGTTTAGTAGTAGAATAGTAGTAAAATAAAAGAAATGAAATACTAAAGAGACAATTCATCACTTCCCACTATTGGTTAAATAGTCAGGCAAACTAATTCAAAACCACTGTAGCAATACTATTTAGACTATTCGGATTATTGTCCTCATCTTTGTTGCCATATTTATCAGAACGTTTCGGCCGTTGTACGCTCCAGCCTTGAATGTTGTAATGTCGAACTGAACCCTTTATTTCGCTTGCTGGGGTCAATGGTTTTCTGATCATCGCAACCACATAACCACATTTCTTCTAGTCTTTTTTATCTGTGACAAAATTGTCAAGCGTTCATTGCCATGGGGTATTAGTCATTACATAGCAGTCCAACACTCTTTTTTTTCGTACGCTTTCACATGTCTGTGTCACATTTTCCGTCGTCTATACTAATTGGATAATTTAATTTCTATATCTGCTTCATTTTGACAACTACTATATGTACCTCGTACCATAGGCTCTCCCTGTGGTTGTCAGTTATTCATTCAATTTACTGCAGTTCGATATGATTCGATTTTTCAGCTTAATTGAATGTGTGCATTATGTGTATGTCTTAGTGTGTGGTAGGGATTTTTTAAATTTCCGAATACGGTTAGCACATTGTGTCTTTGTTCGTAGTTAATATTGTTAAGTGTTGGCTTAAATCATATTCTATGTCAAAGTTAACCATTTCACATTGCATTCAACGACCACCCTTTTAAATAATTCTTTCAGTTTTTCTTCAGAGCCAACACAGTATCATCTGCTTATCTTATTAAGTCTATGTTATCCGATAATAAATGCAGGTAGTCTTCATCATCGAATCATCTCGCTGAACAGGTTAAATATTTTATTTTATTGTATTCACTTTAAGTCGTTCCCTATCCGCAATTTGTTCGCAGCTCAGTTTAATGGGGTATTCAACTATATTTTCTGTGTATATTACGCTTTCAAAACATTTCGACAAATTATTTATTATATTTTGTCGAATGATTTGTATAATTTATGAAGTCCAAGTATAGGTCATTCAGTGTTTCCATTGCACGTTCTGACATAATTCAGATCATGCATTTAGTTTTCTGGCTATACTGTCCTTCGTGTATTCCTTATTTTATACTTCTTCAATTAATTTTGCAATGTCCCGATTTTTGTATGCATTCGTACTTGCTTTCTTTGCAATGCTATCAAAATTAATCGAGTAAAATCTTGCGGTATTTCCCCGTTATTCAAGACATTTAGGAAGTGTATGGTTATCCGAATTGTGTTATTTTTTTAAAAATTTTGTTCCTATATATAGTGTCCATTGCTACGTATACATTCGGTTGTTGCATATTTTCTGTTTCATTTATGATTTATACATTCAATCAAAAAGCATGTTTTCTTCTTTTATATTTATTTAAACTTATTCTTCATTTCTTTTATGCTTTGCAGTTATTTTTTGTTCCCTGTCCCAGAAATCTGTTTTTCATAATTTATTGTGGGTTTCTATCTAAAAGTAATTCCCTCGTTTATTATCATGAATGTAGTTTAATTTCAAAGCTGAATAATGTTTTTCTTATCTTCTAATATATTATGGATGTTAAATAGTGTAGATTCAAATAATATTAAAATGTGCAAAATATTTAAACATTTCAGGATGTAGCATACATTTTAAGGTTTTACAGAAGACTTTAATACTCATTACATTTTATATATATATATATATATATATATATATATATATATATATATATATATATATATATATATATAGACATGGGCCCGTAGCTAAGAGATACAAACTGCAACTAACAAGTCATGATTTCCGACCGCAGTAACTAAATTAATAACACTAATGATATAAACATAAAATTCGCACATGCCCCTACAAGACAGACATTATCGAAAGAGAAATGAGCCGTTCTTCCTAGAGGCCAATATTTTAATGTCAAATCTGCAATCTGCTGTGCTAAAGTAATGTGAACATTAAGTATCATCTTCAGTCACAAGAATAAATCAATACTTGATCCGCTGACGACTAACCTGAAGCCATAAAATTCAATTTTAGGAAC
Organism: Acanthosepion pharaonis; assembly: GCA_903632075.3. Taxonomy (NCBI): domain Eukaryota; kingdom Metazoa; phylum Mollusca; class Cephalopoda; order Sepiida; family Sepiidae; genus Acanthosepion; species Acanthosepion pharaonis. The sequence continues at coordinate 3,238,231 of CAHIKZ030000324.1, forward strand.
CCAAATCGTAAGATAAAAAAAAATATATATAAAAAAATCATTCCATTTTGATCAATACAAAATTTATAAGAGTTTATGAATACAGATTATCAATTAAGAAGAGCTATGGACTCATCTCATCTATAAACGTGTGTTAATGTAAGGAAATCTGTAACAGCCTTAACCTCTTGAAGTCCAGGGTCAACCAATATCTAATCTGCATATCCTCATAATATATACTTCTTACTTCCTCATTTCAACATTCTCACTCAGTAGCCCTCTACTTTTAGTGACTTTTGGCCCTTGTAATGAGTGAATTAAAATTTAAAAAAAACAATACTATGTGTAATCTGTTGTAATACGAATACATATATTTTTATGTATATTAACTCCATTAATTTAGTAATCCTCTTTCTCTTTGGATTAAGGAATTGTCTAAGTTGAAGGAAAATGACGGTAGGCTGATTAATAAGAATTTCATTATCCAAATGTTGAAATTAAAAGGTGTACATAAGGTGTCCACAAAAGTTTTAGACCACTCACCCCTTCATGATTAATTAGCGAATCGTGGCATGTTCAAAAATACTCTTAATAATTATTTCTTATTTAAGAGAACATGGATTTTCTTTTACTCCATTGTATATACTTTCTCAATAAGATTCAAGTTTTGTTATTCATTTTCAATTTCTGCTTCTGTTCCTATATTAAATGTGCTATTATTATTATTGTTTTTGTTGATGTTAATAATAATAATAATAATAATAATAATAATAATATCATAAATACTATAGGTAAGAATAACCAACAAAAAATATGGATTTTTTATTGAAATGGTTGTCATCATTAATGCCTGAAGATCTCTAGCATAGCTATTTGGCTGGCATTTGGTGAGTTTAATTGGTTTCTCGACCCACTGGCATTTATTGACCCCTTTTTACTCCTGATCCTTAGGCATATATCGATTTAGGGGATAGTCCCATCGACACTCAAAAGTCGATATCAACTACTTAGGCCATCTACACGTGTAGACTGGCATGGAAATTAACTAAGAGCAACTGACAACTTTGTGACAGCAAAAGAGGCTGTTTTCATGATCTCAGAATCTCGTTTAAATTAAAAAGAAACGCTAAAAAATTACTGATTGGACAGAATTTTTGAGAATGCTTAATCAGATCACTGGGAGTTTGGCAAAGTGTGTATTAAAATATACACTAATAGGACAATTAAAGTAAAAGCCCGATAAGAACATGATAAGAGATGAAAGAAAATGTCGAGAGAAATTTGATAAATAGAATATAAAATCTGCAAAGACAGAAATTTGAAATTCATAAAGCAAGAAATGAAAGCATTTGCAACAGAGAGATATCTGGGTGGATTGGTCACCGGGTATTTATATTATTAAAACTCATTCAATTAATCTTTGTGAAATGATCAAACAGATATATAAACCACGGTCATATAAAATATTCGCGATATGAATAAATTGGTCCAAGGAAGCATCGTTTTTTTTTTGTTTTTTTTTTTGTTTTTTTTTTAGAAGATACCTCCATGGCATTTTCTCCCGACATGTACGATGACATTGTGCGGTTGACGCAAATTTTCTCAGCAGTTTTCGTTGAAATCACTGCTCACAGCGACAGCGGCTCACACCGCATTGAAAATACCATTGACAAACTTTTCATCGCCAACTCCGCCATTAAAAGTAGAAACTTAAAGAAGAATGTTGTTGCTGTCTATGGTGGTGTTGTGAGTGGTTCTTTGTAAGTAGTTCTAATCTTATCATTGGCATCATCACATCTATTCTAGCCCGAGGTACTCTTTTTATAATCACCTTCATCCAAGAAATCAACAGATCCAGCTGCCAGCTCCTTCGCACAGTCTCATTCATTTATTTTCCTTCCTTCCAGCTTCATCCTTCCAACTTTCGTTTTCTTTAATATTTTCTTTACTAAATTATTCTTTTATTTTTTCATTTCTTCGTTCAATAATTCTGATATCTTTATTTTCCCAATATTTTTACTAACCTTACATGTTCTTTTATTTAGCTTTTCTATCTAGCTAAGTAAATAGATTCGTTGCCTAATTAGGATGATAGCAATTTATTTTAACCTTTAAATATTTAGTTTCATAAATACTGTTCTTCCCTATCAATACACTTCATTCAGTGGTGAATATTCATCACGTAGATCGAACATTATACGGTGAAAATTTCATTTAAATGTTCAAGCTGTAGACTTATTGATTCGTCTGCTATCTGACTGTCTGTCTATCTATTAAACTTTTCATCCGTTTATTTTTTTGCTTTTTGATTCGTTCCCCTTTCTCCAAAATACACTTCCAACTCTCCTTTTATATCTTTTCAAATTCTCTCATTCATTTTTTCTGTGGTTTTCTTGAACTATTTCTTTCTTTTAACGTTCTTTTTTATTATAACACTACTTACCACTTCGACTTCCTCATCAGTTTGATCTTTCATCCTTTCAAATCATCATCATTATCATTATGCCAAATATTAAAATTACTGTCTCCCAGAAAAAAATCATTTTTATTTGCTTCTCCCATTTACAACAGTTTTTTTATTCTTAGTTACTATTTGCTCTTTTGCCTATTTTTTTTTAAGTTTGCGGTTTTATCAATTTTTCTCCTTTCCTTAATCTTCTTTTGTCCTCCTCTTTTTTCCACATTTTTCTACCCCTATTTATTTCATTTCATTATCGTATATTTTCTTTCTTCAGAAATGTAGTTTTCTTTTCCATATGTAATTTATTTTTCTCTGCAATATATATATATATATATTTGTTTTACTTTTCCACCTCCATTTTTAGAGAGTAGCTGTTTACTATCTTTACATGCATTATCCTGCTTTTCTTCATTTTCTAATTGCTATCTTCGTTGTCATTTTTGTCAAATTCATTTTCCTATTTTAACTTTCTGCATCATTTCTTTTTCTTTCTATTCGCCCTTTCTCATATCTTTCCTCATAACTCATTTTTCCTACAACCAAATCTTTCCTCGCTGTTTCTCTTTTATTCATTATTAAACAATTTTTCCAACTAAAACCTCTCCTCCCAGCAGAACTCTAACTGTGCCTACATTTAGTATCCACTCCTTAATTCTCTTCCGTTTACTATTTTACAATTTTCTCTTCATTCTTCATCTTCTTTCCCTATCATGCGTCGAGAACTTCTATTATTTTTTACCTCGCTTTCCAAACGGATTTTCCCCGGCATGTATTTATAGTGAGCAAGCACGCCCTCCAACCCTCGGGCACATCCATGTAACGTAGAAGCTGTAATTACGGCCATACTTCCTGCCGAATATTGAATTGTGGTGAGGCGTCACTGTGTACCTGACTGACAAAACTGCCGAATGACTGGCGGGGGTGCTACGCCCATTGCTTTCACAGTCGGCTTCTGCATATTGCTACGTGCTTCCTGCTAACCACCATCCTTGATTATCATTAACTTTACTGTTTTGTTTGTTTTTTTAAGGATGAATTGGAAGAGAAAAATCGAGAAGATAAGATTTTAAAAAATCGAGAATCAAAAGGGTAAAGAAAATTGCATATAGAGAGAGAAAGGTCGAAAAAGGAAAGGAAAAGTGCAAGAAGGATAAAAGGAAATACGAACAAAATGTTCGCGATGGAATAAATGACAGGAATGTAGAAATTAAAAGAATTAGAGCCATAGGTAAAATGAAGTGAGGAAAAATTGAGAAAAAGAGGAAAAGATAAAAAAAACAAAAAAAAAAAACTGAGAGGCAATACAAAATGAAATGAAGTAAGCAAACAATAAATTAATTCAGAAAGATTTTTCCTCGTGGCGGTTGGGAAAATTCTCACTATGTATCTGAATATTATTTGTGATGTTCGAGACGTGTTAAAAACATGGCTATGTCTGACATTATAAAACGCGTCGGATTTATATCTTGATACTGTGTAAACAATTTTCTCAAATAAATGTCTTGTTTTAATTAAAACTATTATATATATATATATATATATATATATATATATATATATATATATATATATATATATATAAAAAAGAAAAGTGAGTCTATATTTCTTAGATGAGGTATTATGTACATTATTCAGACTATTGTCCTCTTTGTCACCATATTTATCACAACGTTTCGGTCGTTGTACGCTCCGGCCTTCTTCAGGTCACAGTGGTAGACTGTTCTAGTTCCACGTGCCATGCTTGATGGATGTCAGTTATCTCCTGTTAATTTCCCTCTGAAAGTTCTCCACTGCCTTAACCGGGTATTGAACTCACACTCTTTGGGTCCTGCCACTGACCAACGCCTTTATCCACGGTGCCATGTGTACTTGATGATATCTGTGTATGAATTCCTGGGTAATATAAACCTAATGTCTTCAGCAACCATTTTTACCAGTGCTCATATTGCAATTTTGTTGTTATCATTTCATGTTTTTACCAGAGTTCATATTGCAACTTTTTGTTGTTTTCATTGCTTTTCTCTGGCACTCCTTATTACTGGTTCCCATATTGTATTTATTTATATGCTTGATCGGCTCAGGACATTTTTTGTGGCCTAGCATATGTGCTGATTCCTTAAGTTTACGAATTTTCCAATGGTGTTCCCTGTCTATGATCTTAACATGATCCCACAGAGGGCGGGGATCTCCCTTCTCTCTCCATATGTGGTCAGCTACGCCTGATTTTTCTACTTCCCCTCGTGTTACAGCTTTCTGGTGTTCTTGAAGCCTTACCTTGAGAGGGCGGCCTGTCTCTCCTTTATATTCCTTTTCGCAGCTGCACGGGATAGCGTACACACAGTCTTTAGTCATGTTCTACTCTATTACGGGTCTTACTCGGGAGAGATATTTGCGAAGTATTGCCAAGCTTTTGAAGGCTGTCCTGATGTTATATGGACCGCAGATACTTTGTATTTTCTCTGATAACTCCTTCACATAAGGCAGGCAGAATGTTTTCTGAGTGTTGTTGTCTTCCTCCTCTTGTACCCGCCTATCCCAGTTTTGGGGGGCTGCTGCCATGTACCCAGGATTTCTTCAACAGAATTACTAATGAAGAAGACCAGAGAAGGATCCAAAATGACCTGGATAAATCCTTCAGGCATGAATTTGACGTAGTCACGGCTCGCCAAGTGCAAAAATTAAATAGATTGAAAGATCAGAATTTGACGCACAAGGTCCATCACCCACCAGTGAAAGCAGTAGTCAACATCAACCAATATCAGCTGAGTTCCTCTGAGGAGTCAGTATTGAATAAGGGTCTCAACTTCGCCACAACCATCAGACGGGTGCCATACTTGGACATCATTGGCAAGGAGGTGGACTTGAACATCCCTCAGGCTTAGGCGGATGAACTGAGATGGAAGGTGAGACAGACCTTGGAGAGGGCCAAGCCGCCCAGGTCTAACATAACAAAACTGTAGAGGCTAGCGATTGGATCCCTACAGAGGAACGAAAACATCATCATACTACCGGCTGACAAAGTTAATGCGACTGTAGTGACGGACAAATCAGATTATACAAGAAAACTGTAAAACCCCATTAGCAGTGGTAGCTACAGCAAAGTGAAAAAGGATCCTACTATGAAAACGGAACGCAAACTGTCACAAATCCTAATCAAGAACAAGGATCATTTCGCACCTAAGACGTATAGGCAGTTATCGTAGCGTTACAACAAGCTACCTCACATATACGGTCTCCCTAAGATTCACAAAGACGGTATTCCGCTCAGGCCGATTGTTAGTTGTCAAGGCTCTGTGTGCCACCCTCTGAGTCGCTTCTTTGTAGATATAATTGACCCATTGATCGGAAAGTCTCCTTCATATGTCCGAAACTCCGCCCACGTTGTGGAAATAATCAAAGATGCTCCCATCCTATCCAATGAGCTTGGACGTGGTGAGTTTGTTCACCTAGGTACCCACGGAGGAGGCACTCTCAGTAGTCAGAGACAGATTGGCCTCTGACTCTTCCCTAGAAGAACGGGCCAGTATTCCAATAGATAATCTGGTGGAGATGTTGACTTTCTGTGCACAAACAGCACACTTCGGAATGGGATCACACATATATCGACAGGATGAGGGCTTAGAAATGGGCTCGGCATTATCACCAGCAATGGCGAATATCTACATGGAATACTTTGAGGAAATGGCATTGGAATCTATATCTCTAAAGCCAACGATATGGTTAAGGTACGTAGATGACACCTTCATACTCTGGCCACACCAGGAAGATGTTCGGGTTCTACTGGACCATGTGAACTCAATAAGACCTTCAATACAGTTCACCATGGAGAAAGAGAGTAACAACACACTCCCATTCTTTGATGTTCTAATATCTCGAACAGAGCATGGGTTTAAGACATCCGTATACTGTAACCGGACATTCACCGGACAGTACCTCAATTTCAACTCCCACCATATATACATCGTAAAGGAAAGGATCGTCTGTTGCTTACAACACCGAGCAAAAGTCATAAGTGGCGACCCAGAGACGTTAGATAAAGAATTGATCAGTATAAGTAGTACACCACAACGTAACAACTATCCTATCCTATCCTATCCTATAATATAATATTATCAAGACAATTGTATTGAAAAGAAAAATTCTAGTGAATGATTAATGCGTAGCATAGGAAGATTATTAAAAGCTTTGGCAAATTCGAAGAGAAAAAATGTTTCTACGGGATTGGGAATACAGAATGTAAGAAAGACACTACAAAATGAAAAGTGTAATTATATTTGAAGGTAAAGTAAAATGTAACTGAAATAAGAAATTGTTTAAATGTGAAAAGCAAACAAAAATCCTACTTCGAATAAAGTTTGAGCAAGCAGGATCAAATGGCTAAAACAATAAAATGAATTGAAGACGCATCAGATACAGATAGTAACTTAAACAAAAGAATTCCCTTTACATTTTTCAGATATTTGTATTCTGTATTCTAATTACTAATAAAACGTGAACATTACTGATTGGATGGCTAGCTCAAAATATGATATATTTATAACACTTGTAACAATTGTTTTAGTTGCCAACTATAAATGTAATATCATAGAAGAGTATCAAAGTCAAAATAAAATAAATATTTACACTATTTTCATTGTTCGAACTGTTGTCTTCATCTTTGTGGTCCTCGATATGTTTCGGCCGTCGTACTTTCCGGCCTTCTTCGTGTGATTGGTATTTCGAGCCGAAACCATTATTTCGTCCATCGGGGTAGAATGTTCTCGTTCCATGTGCCATTCCTCTTAAAAGCCTCTTCTGGATATCTCAGTATCCGCGATTACACATTATTAACTCAACATTTTGTCTACTTCTGCTGTGGCATGGTGTTGAACTCACAACTCATTGCGTCCAGTAACTGGATTAATTCAACCAACGCCTTTATCCACTGAGACATGTGTTCAAGTCACCTGAAGAAGGCAGGAGCATACAACGGCCGAAACGTCGTGAATATGAAAGCAAATATGGGGACACCAGCTCGAACAATGTACATAGTGTAAATAATTACAATACCTCATCTCAGAATTATAATGTAATTAATGTTGGATGTGCAGGATGCCATATCATGTCTGTCATTGAATATAGCACTATAAACACAACAGAGGCATTTATTTTTATTATATTATTTTCATTAGACAAAATGCACTTTTCGCAAAACTGTGTATTTCAGTGCATTTGGGGATGGAATATAATAAAATTGAAATTTCTTTCTGTGATCAGTCGATTAGGAATCTTCGGGAAACAAATTCAAATGCTGATTTTCATAATATGAGTAAATATTAAGCTAAGAGTAAATACGGATTCCAGTTTTTTTCTGACGCCCGAAAGATAAAACGGCAACACACATGCACGCTCGCGCGCGCACACACGCACACACACACATACATACACACACATACACACACACATACACGCACGCGCGCGCACACACACGCAGATAATTCGAATTCATGGAAGAAATCAAGAACAATTTACCTGTTACTGAGATCATAGGATGCAGGATTTCATTGAAGATACTGAGTGTTGTTAGATAAAATGAAATTTGTTTGCATTCAGTATGGCTTGTTAGCATATAGACTGGCTTAAATTCTCAGTTTAAATTTACTTATTGTTATATGTAAAAGCTATCATCTTCGAATGACTTCTTGTTAAAATATGTACAAATGTATATATGAAATCATAAGTAATCGTGACAGAGAGTTTAGCGTACTGACGTTGTTAAAATGCGGACATGCCAGATGATTCAGTCTATCCCAGAAACTGTGACTAAATCCGTTAAGCATAATTTCAGTATAAAAAACTAGCTGGGATCTCTGGGTGTTGAAAAAACGAAAATATGCCTGAATAGGTCTGCAACAGGGATTGGATAAACACACAAGCAGAAAGGTATGCTCGGGAAACAAATAGCCGGTCATAATTAGGCCATATGTAGGCAGATAAATATAATCTACGATATGTATTAAGAGGATATATATAAATGAGGCAACCATAAAATATCCATTTCATTAACAATAGAATGAGTCGTTAACCAATGTATTACCTATACGTTAGGCGCCCGTTATATATATATATATATATATATTGAAAGGGAGATTTAAGGAACAACACATTAAATGCATTAGTTGCTCACTATAACGAAATTGACCACAATTTTGATTTAAAAAATGCTACTCTAAAAAGTGGAAACAATTTCTTAAAACCAAAATGTTTAGAAAGTGCATCCACATTAAATTTGCGTCTTACAACGTTTCACCATTCTTGGCAGATGTATTATTAAGATGTGGGATATTTAATAAGAAATGTGATGGAAACATTAACAAATAATGAGAATGAAATCGACTAGATCATATGCCCAAAGCACATATTTAAATAATATCCTTAAATTTAAAATTTACAGCGTCTTTCCTTTGCGTGCATGTGTAGTAGCATCAACGTAAACATAAATTAGTCTAATGATGTCAGAGAGGATGAAACGCGTCACCCGAAAAACATTTTCCATTTAGCCTTCTTTCTTCTAATATATATATATATATATATATATATATATATATATATATATATATATATATATATATATGAAAAAATAAATATATCTATAAGAACACTGGATTATATATCTACTGTTCTTTCTTTACATATATATATATATATATATATTCGAAAATTATAACATAAATATGTTATAAAATCACTACAAAAATATCCATTTTGTTTAAACACTTCTGATGTCTTACGAAGTGATGATGTTGTATGCCTATATATATATATATATATATGTGTGTGTGTGTGTGTGTGTGTGTGTGTGTATTTATCTCTCTGTGTTATTTGTGCTATATGCATATGGTTATATACATGTTTACACATTTAATAAACTTCGTTCACATTTATCCATATATATATATATATATATATATATATGTGTGTGTGTGTGTGTGTGTGTGTGTGTGTGTGTGTGTATCAGAATTTGTTGAAGTATATGCAGCAAATTCTCTCTCCTCTCAGCTTGCACATTTTTTTTTTTTGTACGATGGATGATGATGCATACGACGGCTTTTGTATGAAAGATTTCCTCAAATGAGCACATGTCACTGGTGTCATGACCAAAGTGTATGAAACTTGGTGCATTCCAGCGAACATAAAGGCGAGAGGATTACGCGCCCGGTGTGCGTGCCAAATGTTCTTGGAGCCGGCTTTGTTGTCAGTAAAGATGGAGGCCCGTCTCTTCCGTCGGCCAAACTTGCGAGCGCATCAATGTTGTTGTGAGCTCAGCGCCATCCAAGCAAATACGAAGAGGTCTGAACTTGCCACATGCTGATCTTGGGATTCTCAAAGAAGCGGAATTTATTTTTCTACTGGCAAATGATTACAAGATTTCTTTGGAGTTGGTCTTGCTTTATCGAGAAAGTTGTAGCAAGTTCATAATTGAGAAAAAGCGTCACTGAGTATGAACCGGTAAGTGAATGAATAAATGTAAAGTGTGTACATGTGTATACAGTTTGGTAACACGTTTTGATTGTTAACGTTTACGTAGCTGTGAAAATGCACGCATGTATCTGTATAGATTCGTGTCATTAGTTCTGAAGTAGAAAGTTTCATTGTTCCTGGAGAGTTGCACGTAAATGTGTGGTAAAGACTAATGAACAAAAGCGTGCTTTTTTGTGTGCGCTTAGTCTGCAGATTTGGCATGACTCTTTCATGAAATTATACATTTATTTATATGACTGAGGTTTATCAGACAGGTACCTATATACGTTTATTCATGAGTGTGTCGTAGTAGAAGTTAAAGTGTATGTCATATATATATATATATATATATATATATATATATATATATGTGTGTGTGTGTGTGTGTGTGTGTGTGTGTGCCTGTGTTTGAGTGTTTTTGTGTGAACGCCATATATATGTATGTCACATGTATATGTGTGTGTATGTCATACATATATATGTATGTCATTTATATGATATGTGAGGGGCATCATTTATATATGTGTGTATGTCATATATATATGTGTGTGTGTGTGTGTATGCGATATATAAGTTTATATTTCTGTGTGTTATATGTATGTGTGCTTGTGTGTTTATGTCTTATATGTATTTGTGTGTCATATGTGTGTGCATGTTTCTCTCTCTCTCTCTCTCTCTCTCTCTCTATATATATATATATATATATATATATATATATATATAGTGTATTTAGGCAGCAATCCTTATTTGATACATGTTCCATTAAAGACAGCTCACAAGGTACTGCGATTAAGCTTTTTATTTAATTTTCTTGTGTTCGAACAAGTTTTTCCTTTCTGGGGTCAGTGTGAAAATGTTCAAATGTTTTATAATTTCGAGTGCTTTCGGCTTTACCTTTTGCCATTATGAAGTATGATTTTATATTTCCTTTTTAACTAGATGTATGTGTTGTATATATATATGTAGAGTTATAGGGATATTTTATTTTCGGAACACTTTCAGTACATCGTGACACTTTTCGTAGTTAATATTATTTTTCTTTTTTAATAATTTATTATTTTTAATCATTTGGTAATGTAGATGAGGTTATTATGATTGTATTTTCTACTAGTATGTTCCGGGTGGAGTCTGGTAGGTTTTTATGGTATCCGTGGGGTTGGTAATTTGTATGGTAATCGACTTTATCCTGAATTATATATGTGATGTGTGTGTGTATGTGTATATATCATATCATATATATATGTGTGTATGTGTATATATCATACCATATATAGGTGTATGTTTATGTTATATATGTATGTGTGTGCGTATGTCATATTAATATATGTGTGTGTATATGTCATATTTATATATTTGTGGGGTATGTATATATATATATATATATATATATATATATATATATATATATATATATATAATTTATATATATATTTTAATGATGGAAAGAAAAAACAATAATTACTAACTGAAGATTAATAGATACGTAAATATATGCGTGATTGTATGTGTGGTGTCTGTGTGTGTGTCTTTGGTTGTTCCATAGAATGTGAGCATTATACTTTTTTCACAAGTACGTGGGCGTTTTGAGGAGTCTAAATGTATTGTGATGCTGCAACGCATTGAATGTATGCGAACTGGTTATAAACGAATAAAAGCGTTTAGTTTCAAGTTGTCAAGACGCAATGAACAAAGTAGGCATTTTCTCTAGATTTTGATCTTATTATATTTTGTGAAGAGAAATGTTAGATGCAAGAGAGTTAAATGATGAAATGGTAAGAATCGATTAATTTATTGTGAATGAGAAGATGATATCTTTCATTTGTGCAATTGGATCGAACCGTCGCCCTAATAATGAGAAGAATTCATTTATGAATGTGAGTAAAGATTAAATGCAAATTTTGTGATTTAGAAAACAAATATTTGTCCGGCGTATAGAGAAATCTATAGCACTAATGTAAGAATTAACTGAGAAGTAGCCAAGATATATTGAGTAGGAACGGTAAATAAAACATCTATTCGCAAAAGCAATTATAAAAGCCGAAATAATTTTCTGTGGCGTATGCAAATTTGAGTGAAAGAGCCATTGAAAGCGAATAAAGAGAGACAGAAACTGATCAGTAGATGAATACTAGCATCACGAAGGTTAAATTAAGATTGTGTTATTAGTTATTGCAAGATTAACATCTGAAGAGAGGTGCGTAGAAAATCATAAAATTGAATACGTTAAAACTAGTGATGGTGTTTTTTTAGATATGTATATATTTAGGTCAGGTAGACTCCCTTATTGAACATTGATCCCTAGCCTCATCATACTCACTTGGTTTCTCGGATAAGTAGTTACTTACAAGTTGGAGATGCAATACACACCTGCAACTGGTTTTGAATTCAGTTGTTCTATGTCTACCCTGTTTACCAACCAAGGTTAAAGAGCTCAATATGTTCTTCTGTTAACAGTTGGGTAGAAGATATGGATTGATATCTTTCTAACACTAATTGTACAAAAACGAACACAAATATTCCGGCTAGAATTATAATTCAGCAAGCCAATCTAATAAGGCAGATCCACTACTTTATATATACATATAAGTTAATAATATTTGCCATAATTATATCGCGATAAATGCTAGAGACAAGTAAATAAATTCATCTAGTTAAATATGTATTTGTATTCAAGTATACATGTATGAATTTATGTTTGTCTAAACTAATAACCCATGGAGTTAAAATTCATATATATATATATATATATATATATATAACTTAAGTTTAAATTAGGTAGACATGTAAGTCATAGCATAGTCTCTATTTAATGTGTGCAGAGAAAAACTGAAGTCATAAATACGTGTATATTGTCTTTACATACTCTTTTGCTTTCAAACGTTTTGTTACCAAGGAAACCGACAAGTTCTTTCAAATATATCATTTCGGAGATAAATATTGTGAAGACCCAATCATGCACATGCAGAGAGGTTTCGAAATTTCTCTGACACCGGGGTCATCATCACCCTATGTCCAACTTTTCGGCTATTTTGATCTTTTTTTTATGTCTGATCAGAAGGAATAAACTACCCGAGATTGAGTAGACGTAAATATATTAGAAAGAGCTTATTCACCAAATATACCGCATTATCTATTGGTTTGCACAAGTTGACCTCGTGCAAAGGCTAAGAAGTGTCTTTTCGTTTGCTCAAAAAGCTAGCCGCCCTTTTGAACAGCAGCCAACTTCTTTTCCTTTCGGCAATAAAGAAAAGAAGGGAAAATTATTGGTTCAAGATCATAAAAATTGGAATTCTTCAGAGATTCAGAGAAGGTGAAGCAATAAAATGTCTTCATCTGCTAAAATTATTCTGTGTCGTATGTTGTGTTAATCCTTTTCATATATATTAAATTTGAATATCAACAATGCAGATATTCATGCTATATCACGAGTTCTATTTGAACAAGTTGAAAAAGTCACCATTCTTTAGATTTTGAATTAATGTATTTGTCTTCATCCTGATATCCACAGTATTATTTTCTTGTTTTTTTATCCGATTTTCTAATCCCTTAGCAGCAATAGATTATACGCTTTCTGTAGATAACTTTCAAATTTAAACGGAGTTAATTATATTGTCATTATGCTTTTAGACGCGTAATGATTATATTTTCTCATTTTAATTTAGACCAGATTTTGGCATTATCACTAAAAAAATATATTACAATTAATTTTTCTTTTCCCGTGAAAATTTTCACAAGGAAAATATACATTCTAATAATGCAATATATTTTGCTTCTTTTATATGAAGTATAATAGAATAGTTAAAGGCAATAGACGCCAAGTGAGTTTTATTAAAAAGTAATGAACTAAATGAAGATAACTATATGAAAAATTCATGAAATAATTTACATGAAAATATACTTGATTCTCATAATGAGAAAACATTAAATCACATATGTATGCATGATCAGAAAAGCGAAATTACGAATATGAAATCCGCTAAAAAACAAAACGCCAAACACACCACTGTATCATGAAAATGTTTTTGTGCAACTTTGTTATAACACTTTTTTTAAAGATTATAAAGGGAAAAAAGTTTTAATTAGAAACGTGTGGATTCCTCTTATGAGAAAAGAAATTAAGAGCAATTCAAAAGTTGCTTTCCTCTACAGGCTTTTCGATAATTTGTAGGACACAACATGGTGATGATAATTTGTAAATGGTAACCTTATCAAAAATTCGCATTATCAAATATCATCAGACGATTAAATGTTCACTGTAGTTATTACGAATAATCCAAAATCAGTTATGAAATATTGCTATATAAACAATGACCTTTGCCGATCAATGCTTGTATAACTATAGCCTTGCAATTGCCAAGGATGAATACTTGTGCACAGGCTGTAATTTCTTGTTCATAAAAAGAATAGTTTTATTATTCAAAATGGACAGTTTTTCGAGAATATTCTTTTTCAGGTGTACTATCTGATCATGGGATGTTGCACTTCAACATTAAAATTATTGGAACAAACTATAAAGATTTATAGTTTGGTGGCCTCGATTTTTGACTAGATTATTCTCAGACAGTTTAATTATTCAAGTAAATGGATTAGGGAAACTATCAAAAATATGTAATTTTGCAGGTAAAGAAAATAACTTGATGCTAAAAGTTTAAATGAATAAAATGATGGTGAATTGTAAAGTTACTAAAATAATGTTTGGTATAGTTAATGCATACTTGTCAGGAGATAATGTTAACCAGAGAGAGAGAGAGAGAGAGAGAGAGAGAGAGAGAGAGCAACGAGTCATTCAACTTGACGTTACCTTCAACTATGCGGATGGAGGGCAGAAAGGGTATCTGAGATCAACAGAGAAGAGTTTTTTTTAGAGGCTTTAGAATTAACAAGCTATTTTTTGCGCCAGTTAACAACAGATTGTAGGTCTTTCTTTTTTTTCTTTAGATCAGCGTAAATTTGACCTTATCTATCAGACTTAGTACCGAGATGGGAGTAAATAGTTATGTCATAGATAAAAAGTTGAAAGCTGATGCCATCAGGAAGGTCGTTAATGAAAATTAAAAACAATGCATATCCAAAAATAGCGCACTGGTGTAACCTGCATTAATACAGAGGGATCTAGAAGGACAACTTTCATTTCATGATTTGATAAGAAAAAATGAATCAGTTAAAAATTCGTCCGGAGACACAATAAAGTTTCCAATCGTTAATACATCAGCAGTTGTCCTAGAGAAATTAAAAGCATATTACATGCCTGAAAGGAGTTTCTGTGTTGTGAGATGCTTAACGAATTCAGTATCGATGAGGGCTTCTAGTAGTTTGCAAAAAGAGTTCTACCTCTTTTTTACTATGACACTGTGATAGTAGACACGGAAAGGAAACTACAGACCTCCTACAAAAGGTAGCGAAGGAGAGCGAGAAGAAAGGACTAAGCATAAATTACAAGAAGACAGAATGCATGGTCATAAACAAAAAGATGAGCAATTTACAGGGAGGTTACACTAAAATCAAGCAGGGCGGGAATTTAAATATCTGGGAAGTTTTCTGACAGAGGACTGAAAGTGCAACGCTTAGATCAGAAGACGTACTAGGATGGCCAAAGGTCCATTCCAAACGCTAAGCAGAGTATTACGAAACAGGAGGATTTCCTTGGTAATAAAGAAAAGAGTACTGAACTGCTACATGATATCTGTCCTCATTTACGGCGGTGAATGATGGACGGTGAGGAGACTCGAGGCAACAGAGGTGTGGTTCTACAGAAGGATGCTAAGGATAGCATGTAGCGAATATGTGAGCAACGATAAGGTTTTGGAAAGCGTGGAGACGAATAGAAACTCATACATAGCATCATGAAGACGTTGTTGAAATTTCTGAGACATGTAATAAGAAAGGAGGACATGGAAAATATGATACTCACAGGGCGGATAAGGTGAAGAGAGACAAGTGAAAGCAACGCATGACATACTTAACGGACATAATCAAGTGGATGGCAGAACAGGTTCTCGGAGAAATATCAAAAAGCCAAAGCTTATTGAAAGCTCTTAAACAGCAAATGAGGATTTCCAACAATCAGGAAATCCAGAGGCAGCCAGGATTTTTTTTTTATTAATTTATCTGCAGGAATCTTCACTATGAAATATCTATTTGATAATGGAACATTTTTGTTTTGGAAAAAAGAAGAAAGAAATAAAGTTCCTTTCAATAACATAAACGAAATAAAATAAAACTGCACCAATTACTATGAAAACAATGCATAGGTTTGAATATATATGCATATACGTTTAAAATGTTATTTTAATATTAAATTGACAGCTTTATATGCAAACTTCGTATTTAAAATATTGTATTTAACAATAATTGCTATGAAAAATATAGGGACCTCCATTTTTTGGCATAAATGTTCGATACCTAAGGTTTCACATTAGATTTTAAAAATGAAAAATGTTTCTTGAATATTTCATTTTAGCTTTAATTGAAAGCTGAATAATTTAATTTATTATTTCCATTAAGTAAAATATTCTGGAGTATTTCATATAGAAATTATATAGATTGGAATGTCAAATTTAATTTTGCTTTCTTAAAATTTTCTTAAAAGTGGCCATTTTCTTAATTTTAAGAAATTTCTAAACAAAACCAGTTGTTCTATTTTAAAATTCATTCAAAAAATAAATATATATTTCTGACACATTATTTTAGTAAAATTAGAACATTTAAAGTTAAATTAATCTGATTTGAAATAAATATTACTTATAACTTAAAAAAATAATATACAACCAATTATTAACGATTGGTCCTGTTCATCTGATCCAACGCTTCACGGAAGCGATGACAGCTACTATGGATGACCCAATTGTCAAAATTCTACCTAATAATTTTTACAAATGAACGCATTTTCCGCAATTATTTAATATTTTATTGACTTTCGAAGATGCTAAAATAAAAAAAAATTAAAATACTATAAAATTTTCTTCAAATAATTTAATAACAAATGAAATACGATGATTGCTCAATTGAAGTATGTCCCACAATAATGTAAATACATAAAATAAAAATATTTAGGAAAATAGTAATTGAAAAAAGTAAAATTTAGTTTAAGCTTAAAACTTTCAAAGCTAGATAGAAACTTTGAAAACCTTTTGAAACGTAAATGGAGCGACATAATGAAGGGAAAAAAATTTTAGGTCATAATAATGGAAATTTCAGTCCACCGTGCATGAAAATAATGAACGTATTAAGTAGAAAAATACAAAATAAAATATATTTTAAAAATAGAATAGCACAGCTAAGTTGATTAATCTTTTCAAATTTGGATATGTAAATTTGGTTTCCACTTAATTACTATATCAAATCCAGGAAATACAGAAATTTACACGATTTTAAACTATTAAAAATTATTATAATTAAAATTTTAAAAAAATGAAAAATTTCTTGTAAAACTTCATTATTCATCAGAAAAAAATTATATTTCATCAGACAATAATGTCCTTGATACAACTTATATACAGAAGCAATTCAAAGCTTTTCTAATTAAGTAATGTCATAGTTTTATTAGCTTCATTATTTTTCAGTTCAGAGCAGATTTTCAGTCAGATAGCTCAAATTTTAAAAAAAAGTAGGTGATTTACAATCTCCAAAGACTCCTTCTTTTAACAACAACAACAAAAAAAAACTTCAGGAAATAGAAACATATTTAAAGAAAAATTTTTTACCAAAATTTAAATAAAAAACATTTCAAAAATAATTTCTTTCATTTGTGAATAATCCTGAAAATTTCATTAAAATCGGATAATTACTTGATTTTTACAAGAATTTCCAAATCAATTGGTTTTCAACGAAAAAAAAACGCAAAAAAATGTTATTTTCATGTCACCGCGATGACGTAAACGTAAAAGATTTAAAAAAAAATATTTTTTTAAAAAACGTAAAGAAGATTTTAACCAAAATTTCCAACTTGTTAGAAAGGATTAAAAAAATTCAAAAAATAATTAAAAAATACTTTGGTCTTTCATCTTAATAAAAACATAAACATTTTTACGATGAAACTTTATTTTCGTTAAATTTTCAGCCTTTTTATTACGCTATCTGTTTTTCCGCGAAAAACTGGACGTACCTGATATTATGTCTACTTGATACTGTCTCTGAAAGATTCTGGAAAAGTAAATTCGCATAGAATTTATGTTGTGAAACTTAACTTTCTCTTATGAGCCAGGTCAATCTATAATAACATTTTATCACTTGTCACAATAATCCCGCTCTTGCATTTTGGTATAAAAGAAAAATCATACGTGTATTGTTTAAACGTACTTGTCAACGCATTGTCAATGTTAGAAGAATTAAAATTTTCCAGGCCACCTGTTTGTGATGTGACAGTTTGACAATAAGCCTTGACATCAGAATGAACATTCCAATCTGATGTCAACATTCTTTTAGCTCATGAATTAACACTGTGAGGTAGGATTTTGTTTATTTTAAGTTTACGTTAGGCGCAATACGTACGTTTCCTACAAAATCAATGAAAGTGAATATATTATTTTTGCTATTCAGGTCAGGAGGCTAAGAAAACAAATGTATCTCAGTGTTTGTTTATAAAAGATTTTCATCGTCACTCCTTATTTATGAAGCATTTAGACTGCGTAACTAGGTGAACGTATATTTTGTGTGCAATTCACAAATGAAAACGTTCCTTTCATTTATGCACAATTTATAAGCCTTACTATGTGCCAACATAAAAGTTCATGAAATGATTAGATAAACTTCCAAAACCGCTCTACTAATATTTAATTTCATAATAGAATTTATCATGGTCTCCATAAGATTGCCTGCGAAAACATTTATTTTTATTTTTATTTATAAAACTAAAGTGCTCATTCTCAATGCAATCATTACTTTAGGTGATGAAAAAAACAAACAAAAAAAAACATTATCTATTTTTTTCATTTTTCTATATTTTTTTTTTTTTTGTGATCTGTTTGAATATGAAATCTTTTAAAAAAATCATGCTACCTCCGGACATTTATCTCTGCCCTGAGTAAACGTCCATGAAGTGGTTTTGCTCTTCCGCCGAAGATAATGGTCAGCCCCTCGGTCACAAGGTGTTAAAAATAGAATTAAAAGATTCTGGCCATCAAGAGGTGATGAATAAACACACACTATCAGCTAAGCACCACGTGTTATATTCTTTGTCGCCAGTCTGCCAGTGTGTTTGATTCTCATTGTAAGTAATTGTTCATTTACTAATCTGTTTTCTTCTAGTTCATTTCATTTATTTATTTTCGATTACAGTTCTTTGAAATTGAAGCAAATTTTAGTGTACCCCTTTGCCAAGTTTTTTTGAGTTCTGTTCGAATATGAAATATTTGAAATAATCTTGCTAGCAACGGATATTTAACTCTACCGTGAGTAACGGCCATGGAGTGGTTTTGTCTTTCTACCCTCTTGCCGAAATGCATGTTGACACTTGGAATTTATATATAGGCATTTTGTCTGTGTGTGTGTGTGTGTAATAATAGTAGATAGGCTTTCCTAAGGGCCGGTCAATACTCCCCCGCCTTCTCTTGAACAGGTATAGAGGCTCATCCCTAGTTTCCTGTTTAGGAAGGGGTTCCAGGATCTTTTCCTTTTCTCTGGCCTCTGTATTAGTGCTGCTGCGAATCCATTGTAATGTGTACAGTCTGTGGTAATATCTCTTCATACTGGGTTGAAAGTTCTCTGGTTCCAGTTCCCGACTGATTGTTAGGAGCCCTAACTTGCGCAGCGTCTTGAGCGGCTGCTCTGATCAACAGTTGCATAATATCGGAGTGCTTGCAGTGCCATGTCGAGTATGGAAGGGTGTCCCTGCACGCACCTCCGGTGGGCAACCCCGAGGCCACATTATGTTGCAGGCTGCACGAGCTCCTTTCTGTCCATATCACATAAGATGACCGTTAGCTAATATAACTTTAGTCTTTTCACTTCCATTACCAACATGACAACATGACTTCGATCAAAATTATGCCTAAACCATCTCACAAATATTCACGTAAACCCTTTAAAATTTCATTTTCTGTGGCATTCGAACCAACTTCTCCAGTGTGGAATCGTACATCGTTGAGAAATCTACTGATATACTAGCTCTTTCCGAGACCAACCTTAATTCGACAATCTCCTCCTCTCACTTCTCGATTCCCGGTTACCTTCCTCTCCTTAGGAAGGAACTCTATTACCCACATGCATGGTATGGGTGTTTGCACACGGGATCACCCCTCATTTGCTATGGAACACTCTCTTGAATCTCTAGATCATTCATACATGTATCTCCGTCTATCTCTCCTCAATTCTATTAGCTATCTCTTCGTTCTCCATCGCTCTCTATCCTTCCAAGACTGTGATGTATTCGATAATATAGACAAGGCTATCTCTCTACATCTTCACACATATTTGTTTTTTTTTATTTTTTATTTTTTTAAGCATTACGCCCCAAGCAAGGCGTGAAGCCACTAGGATGCAGGGGGTTGCGGAAGATTTGGAGCGAGAGCGGATAGGAGTGATAGAAGAAAGGATGAGGAGAAGAATAGTGGGTAGATCAAGGTAACTGGAGGTGTCGATTGACATTACATTTGACGAGAAGTGCGAGGTATGAAGCTATTGGAGTAGAAGAGACGGCTACATTTAAAAATTTCTATAGTGTAAGGGTGGGAGCGCGATGCCAGCCTCGTAGGGCGCTTGAATTCATGGAGTCTGGGAACCAGTGAAAGCAGCTCATCGGAGCAATTACCATGGAAGTATTTGTAGAAAAGACAGAAGGAGGCGACATCGCGTCTGTGAGAGAGTGACTGCAGACGAGACGTCAGATCAGGGCCAATTAGATTACATATCCGTCTCTCGATCTTGTCAAGAACTCCGAAGTAAGCAGAAGGTGCTCCAGCCCATATATGGCAGCAATACTCCATGCAAGGGCGAATGGTTGTTTTGTATATTTGAAGTATCCATTCAGCGGAGAAAAATTTCCTGGCGCGGCACAGAGAGCCAACGTTCCTCGCGGTGGAAGAAGCAATTGACTCAATGTATTTGTTCCATCTCAGGTCAGCAGTCAGCGTGAGACCGAGCAGACGCAGGGAGTTGCGCTCAGGAAGTTGACTATCAGACATTTTAATGGGGGGGGCAGGAAGGATCTCTATGGTGGTTAATGGAGAGTAATTTAGTTTTTGAGGCGTTAAAGTTGACCAGCCAATTCTTGCCCCAGTTAACAACCGATTGGATGTCCATTTCAAGACGCACGGCCAGGTTAGTTTTGTCGCCGACACTAGATTTGTTTTTGAGGCAGGAGTAAATTGTAGTGTAGTCTGCGTAGATGCCAACGTGGGAATCTATGGGGTCAGGAAGGTCATTGATGAAAATAAGGAAAAGAGTGGGGCCAAGGATGGAGCCTTGTGGAACACCTGCGTTCGTGGGATAGGAACTGGAGGAGAATCCGTTGAGAACGACCTTCAATTCTCGGTTTGACAGGAATGATTGTATTAGATCAAACAGTCGACCAGTAATACCATAACCCTGGAGCTTACGAAGAAGGCCGGCTTGCCAAAACCCTATCGAATGCTTTGGAGATGTCTAGGGCCACGGCACAAGCCCCACTGTTATTTTGAAGGGCTTGGTAGACGGTTTCAGTGATGGCCGTAAGCACATCAGCTGTAGATCGGGTGTAGCGGAAACCATATTGCTTGTCTGAGAGCAGATTATGGGATGTAAGGTGATTAACCACTTCGGTATTGATTAGGGCTTAGAAGACTTTGCCGAAGAGGGGTAGGAGACTAATAGGACGGTAATTAGAGAGGTCAGAGGGTCTCCAGAGTTCTTAAATACAGGAAAAATGGATGAGGACTTCCAGCAGACAGGAAAACAGGATTCCTTGAGGCAGTAATTATACAGTTTAGAGAGGGCGGGCGCTAGCTCAGGCGCGCATTTCTTCAAGACAATGGCTGGTATATCTCCACCACTAGCCTTGTGGGGGTCTAAGTTGGAGATAATGCCCAGTACCAATGACGAGGTTATGTGTAAGCAGTTCAATAGGGCCTCAGTTCTTGGAGGGAAGTCTGGTATAGGTACACCGGTGGAGTCGAGCGTTGAATTAAATGAGAATTTCCGAGCAAAGCATTCAGCCTTGTCGGTAGAGTAGGTCAAGACCTCGAACTGGTTGAATAAAGGAGATATGGAGGTTTTTCTATTGTTCAGGACACTCTTGCAGACCCGCCAATAATCTTTGGAGACAAATTTGCGAGATGCAATACGTTCCTTCATCCGAGCAGCAATTGTGTTCGGTGAATTTAATGCCTACCATACCAAATGGCTTAAACATTCCATAACTGACCTTCCTGGCATACAAACCCTTAAATTTTCAATCACTCAATCACTCACACAAGTGGTTGATTTTCCTACGCGTTTCCCCAGTAAGCTTGATGGTAAGGCTCCGCTTCTCGATCTCTGTTTTACCTCTATCCTAGAGTCTTGTTGTGCCACGCAGCTCTGCCCTCTTGGCAACTCTGATCATGACGTTGTGTCTGTTAAATCTCCTTCTACTCCTCCCCCAATAAAGAACCTCCCGCCAACAGAAAGTCTCTCTCTTATCAACAAGCAGACTGGGACTCCTTCTGTGATTTCCTCCGTGATGTCCCTTGGAATGTTGTTTTTAATCTCCCCGTCCAAAAATGTGCGTCTGAGTCCACATCCTGGGAAAAGCTGGAATCGGAGCTTTCATCACCACAAGAAAGTGAAATTCCGCTACTCCCCTTGGTTCTCAGCCGTTTGTTCAGCTGCTATTGCCCACAGGAATCACTAATTCCATCTGAACTATAGTGACATGACTGATTGTAACAGACATCTCTTTGTTACTGCCCGTAATAAATGCAATCATGTCTTCAATGAAGAAAAGTTACTCTTAGCCGAAAGAATGAAACAACGTATTGCTTCACTTGAAAATTCCACAAAATCTATACGGTCGAATATGTGGTTAAATATTTGTTTTTGATAGCTTTATGATTGTTTTCTTTTTAAAATGATAATATAGTTAGTATATTTAAAGCTACATGTTAATATGCTTTTCTGTAAAATAGGTAACATTTTCGCCACGTACTTATTGCATGAAATAAATATCAACGTCAACATACTCAACACATTTTTCTTGACATTTAAGTTTGATAAAGTCTCTCTGAACATTGATTTACAGCACATTAGCTTCGACTATCCCTCAATTATCATTCAGTAAATGCATAAAAAGTTTTGATGCAAATTCTTGTTTAGTATGGGGACCAAGAAAACATTAATATTCAAGTGCTATTCATCACATTAGATAATCTGTGTTACTGAAGTGGACAGGGATTATTCTAAGAAAATAATCTGATTTGAGATCGGTTAGCTATTGTCAAATGCATAGTAACAGTGAAAAAGTAGATGCATCCATTCTGGCATTTGAATTGTGATATAAAATATTTAGACAACTTGTAAATACGGTTAAATTTATAAAATTTCTTCACAGGAAAGTGAGTAGTGATTTTCCAGGCGGCCCCAGGAAACAGTTTATTAGAACGATATGTTATCATGACAGACTGAAAGAAAAACATACCTTTTATTCCATATATTAATGGCATTTATAGAACAACTTCATTTTTTATTTCTAAGTATCATATGAAAGGCTGGTAATTTGTATGAATAATAAATGCAGGAGTATTAATTGTTAAGTTTTGGCCCAAATCATTTTTTATGATCAGTTGCAGCCCAACTTTAGTTTTCTGAATAAGAATTTCATCAGTTGAACTTTTAAAATTATAATATCTCAATTAACCTATAAAAATGAAATTGATAATTGGAGGTAATGTGAAAATATTAAAAGCCAACTTCATTATTTGAAGTGTTTTGGTATCTATTTTGCATCTCTTTCAATTTCTGATTAACTTTACTATCATAACTCGTAGATGAGAACAATATAAATTGGTATTATTAAAATTTTTAAGGCTAAAAATCATTTAGACAAGTTAGATAAAACATATTCAATGCAAACATTAAATTTATGGAAATAATATCTTTATTCGATTTTTGATCAGTATTCTAGTTCTTAATAACTTGAAAACAAATATATTTGCTTACGTTATATATGAGAAAGTCAATATTTACGTTATATATGAGAAAGTCAATATTTATTGGCATAATTTCCTCAGTTGATTTAGAACAGTGGTTAGATAGTATCGATTTTTAAATCTATTATTTACCTACCTTTTTCAAGAAATATTAAAACATTACTGAGAAAATGAGTATATGAAATTCATGTGACATGTTATACATTGCATTAAAAGTTTTTTGTTTCTTACTTTCATAGTTATATTTTTCAAGAGGGATATTCTCATATTCCTTAATTATTGCAATTAAATTAATTAAAATTGCTGTGAAAAAGTTGAATAAAATGAAATTCTCCCCCCTTCCATTTTCATTCGAGATAATATTAACAGATTTGACAGATAAGGGGACAAATATGCACTGAAACGTTTTTCTTTACGACTATCATCAATACAGCAAAGAAGACTATTTACTTTGTCATATTTTTAAAATATTTTGCAACAAGCCAGGAGAAAACATTCTTGTTGAATATTTTACTTTACTTATGACTTTTGTATGAAGTATTTCGTAATTATTTGGTCTAACTTTGATTAAAATCAACAAGAAAAAAACAGTTTGCATTGCAAAAGAATTTTCTTTTCAATTTTCTTATAAATAATCTGCTTTAGCACTATGGCGCTTCTTTTATTTCATCTTTTTTATCTTATTTTAGATTTTAGTCGGATTTTTTAAATTCAGAATTTGTTGCAAGCTGATTAAACGTACGCTAAAGTAATCCCAGAATTTAAATTACCTTTAAATTGACAAAAACCTCTCCTTAGTATTTCGCCTCTCTAGGCTCATTCTTATCATCAGATATGCAAGCAATATATTTTAACGAATAATAAGTTAGACAGAACAGACAAAGAATCACATGATTAATGAAAGCATCAGCAATTACGACGGAATATAAAAGCACTTTGTGTAATAGGCAGATAAATTTGGTAGATGCGTCATGTTCACTGACATTTTCTTCTTTGTCACTTTCTATTCTGAGAGAAGACTAATCTTTGGTGCATATCTTAAGGTTATTTTAATTTGAAATTTAGATCTGCCAAATAAAGCTGATAACATTGAAATCTTCTTTCTTCGGTTTTCGCTTGCACAAATCACGTCGTTGTGCTGATAACTTGCTATCTTTCATTAAATATCTATTCGTTTCTAGTTCTAAATTTTTATAAATGGAAATCTTCATTAATTCAGGTATTAGTATTTATTAGCAAAAGATCGAAAGTTATTTGAAAAAAATATGCCATGTATGACAACCGTAATAAAAATGTGTCCAAGTAGGATTATATGACAGTTTTATTAGGATATGATGAAGAAATATATTCGATGATATAGATAAATATGAATGCTTTTTCAGTGGATGGGTAGAAGAAATTCGTTAGAGTCATATTTCTATTATTCTTCCAATTAAAATTCCACTCAACATTTTCTCTCGATTTCCAATTCAAACAGTGATTTAATTCATTCTTCCTTTATTCTAACAGCTCACTATGTTTAAGGGCGTCGTTTGTAAGGTTTTACGGTGAAGCAGTAAAATTTTCGACAGAATAAAATAAATTATGAGGTAAAACTAAAATTATTCTTCATACATTCAGATAGATAAAATTAGTCCACATAGATCCAAAATACTTACGTTCATATTAAAACTGATAAGTGATTGTTTAAGTTTGAATAATCGTAACACACACACACACACACATACATATATATATATATATATATATATATATATATATATATATATATATATTCATTTCTGTAGTTTAGTGCTACCAGCAAGCAGAAATATTTCTCCTCCCGATGATGGCCATTTCGGTCGAAACTAGTCGAGGAATCTAAATGGAATAATAATAAAAAAAACGAAAGAATATTAATCTACAACCCAGTGTGTCTGGAGATTTTAATTTTTTTAATTTTTTTATTTTCTTATTGTTCAATATATATATATATGTATGTATAAACATATCGGTATCAGTAGTTCAATAAGGGACTAATTTCATAAGAATTGAATTTCTATTTCCTACTAGTGATTTGAACGATGCCTTCAATTAGATTTACTAATAATAATGCGTTTCACAGATTTGACTTGAGTTGCAATGCAGATGCATGTAATATAAATCTATGCCCTTAACATAATGATTATGCAACTTTTTTATTTTACATATATTTTCAGTTACGACTGAAAAAATATCCAGAAAACTGTAAATAATACCCAATTTGTACACCAGCCTGGAAAGAAACCAATAGTAAATTGATAAAAAGCCCAACATCTGTTTGTTAATGCAGTGAACACTACACATTTAAAGAACGAATGATAAAACTATAGTTGTGCTTTCGCCGAAGTAAGCAGTGTCAATTGAAAGATTCTACTCAACAATCAGTATTTCTCAGCAATTATAAGTTGCTTTATTATATATATATATATATATATATATATATATATATATATATATATATATATATATATATATATATATATATATCAAAGATGTAATTATGAAAGAACAGTCAGATTTATAATCCAAAGGTACTAAAGTATTTTTGTTATATTTTTAAAAACAGTGCTCGATACAAAGTAGAGCATGAAATTATAATTATTTTTTTAAAAAATAAGTCTCCATTGGGACACAGAAATTACGAAGTTTCGAAACCGCTTTTACTGTCTGGTTTTATTTCTTCTCATTGGGATCTACGTTACAATCTTTTTGGTGTTTATTTGTTTATTGTCTTCTCCATTCGACTATTTTGGTAGTATTTAAAGGGGTATTTAGATATGATTGAGTTATATTTTTAATTTTTATTTTATAATTTTATATTTTCGATTTATAATACAAATATTATAGAAAGAAATTAAATCCTAAAATATAAAAATTTCACAATACCATATATATTCTATTAACAAATTAAAGTAATTTTATATATATATAACATGAAAGCCTGATAAAAATTCAGTGTAGCCAGACAAAATCCCCACCAACCTTAAACAACCCCAAAAACTTTAAACACAATAAACTTTCCTACTCTCTTCATTTGTAAAATCCGAAACCCCCTGATAAAAAAATAGGAACTATCATAACACCATCATTTTCAACTTATAAATAGAGTAAAACGATTTCTCCATAACTTATGTTTAATATCGCTTGAGAATGAAACCGTGTTCTAATTTTCAGTTTAATTTTGAAATTAAAATTTAGGACTTGGCTTTCGGTTTTGAAACATAATAATTTGATTGAAGATTTACCTTATTCCAATGCCCAAACAACTAATCATATACCATGCCCAATCTATATTTCTTCATTTTTATAACACTAGTCTTTTTAGGTTTTCCAGAAAGCGCAGCATAAAAATAGTGACCGGAGGTGAATCAATTACTTTACTTAATTTCAAGTGTTGTCCGCTATCGTAATGAAATAAGAAAAAATAGTACCTGAATTGTATACGAAAATATGTTATAATTAATAATGATTGTCATATTAATAATAAAACAGGTAAGGTAAGAAATTACAGTTAGCAAAGGAAGAAGAGACACTGCTTCCCCAGTGACTTTTTCAATCTCCAACTGTCCATTAATTTCCGAAACACGGTGAGAGAACTGACAAGTAATTCGAAGAAGCTTCTCTCATATTCTTCCATCTTGATCGCCCTCATCACTAAACACTTAACCTATTGCACACAAATAAGTTATTCTGCAGAATTGGTTCAAATAAATGACAAACATGTGTTGAATATTAAAGTACTGGCGTTCATTTGCAGGAAATGTTTGTTGTCACCATCCGCCTAGCAGCAACTGCGTCTAAGGTGGGGAGATGCGCGAAGTTTGAGAATTGCCATGAAGCCAAATCCAAAGTTAGATGTATCCTGGATTTCAGCAGCAAAACTTTATTTGATATTTCACTTAATTCTTCATTGATTTCCTACATATAATTTTCCAAATATGCCAGTATACATCATTGTTGGAAATGAATGTGTATGTATGTCTGTATATGTGGTTATTTATACATAGGCACAGGTAATAAGTGTATTTTTAGATCGTAATGTGTCGTTATATTCATAAATGTCATACTTTATATACAAATTTATATATGATATTAATTATTTTGTATAAAATAGTATTTCATCGTTATAAATACAATTTTATATATATGTGTAGTTTGAATAATATATTTTTTCTCATATAAAACAATTTACATATCTCCATATTTTATTTAAAAAAACGTACACATATTGTTCCTAAAATAGCCCAATCTAATTATTTCATATATATATATATATATATATATATATATATATATATATATATATATCGATAATATTAGTGGTAAATGTACACATACATATGCATACACATACATATATATTTTTTGGAATAAAAAATTCCAAGAGGATAGAAGCCAGGTAGAACTCAATGTCCAGGACAGAGTAAGAATATAATAAAAAGGCTTAAACACTAATATTCCATGGTCATAATTTATTCCATTGGAATCGTAAATACGATCCAATTCATCAGACCTACAAATTCAAAAAGAAAACAGAAAAAAACAATCCCGGAAATAAAAATAGCATTTAGAGAGAGTGTAAGTATGAGAGTGTGGGACGAATGTCAGAGCTAAAGAGAAGGCTGACAGACGAAAGAAGGTGGGAGATTAAAACTTAACAGAGAGGAGTTTTAGAGAGGTGAGTTGAAGGCGGTTTAAGTGAGAGAAATATGAATGTTGTCGGATGTCTAAAACATTAAAGATGTAACCGGAAAGTATACATTTTGTGGTGACATACACACACAATATAGACGATATAATCTTAAAGATCAGAAGAAGAGGTAGGGAGAGGAAAAGAAAAGAAGAAGGGGTTGGGGAGAGAGATGGGGCGGGGGAAACTAAAACTGAAGGGCGTTTACTGAATGGGCCGCTGTGTAATTGAGAAAATTTGACAAAATTAATATCGACTATTACAAATCAAATATAAACATATAAAAAATAAATGTAACGATTATCTAATCTAGTAAGGACCTATATTTTATGTTAAAAAACACATGCGTACACACACAAACACAATAACATATACACGTACATAAATACATATAGGCGTGTACCCATATACACACATATGTATATATATATATATCCATTTACACACATACACATATATATATATATATATATATATATATATATATATATATATATATATATATATATATATATATATATATATATATACACACACACACACACATATATATATATATACACATACATACACATGCATGTATACATATACATACATAAATACACACACATACCTATACACATGCATCCATGCACATCCACTACTACATATATATACATATTTACACACTTATATACATACGTACATACACATACGTGCACATAAACATATATACATAAAACCTTACATCTCCATACAATTACATACACCCATCTAAACAAATAAACAATGTATCCCTATATCTATCCGTCTAGCTATACATACATATATACACATACATACACACCCATTTCATATATATATATATATATATATATATATATATATATATATATATATATATATATACCAAAACATGCACACACATATAAAAACATGCTACACATATATATATATATATATATATATATATATATATATATATATATATATATATATATGTCTTATCTTTCTCTACTCTTACTTCTGTCTATATTTCTCAGATGTAATTTATACACTATTCACATTAATCTGACTATTATCCTCATCTTTTCTATTATCACCAGCAATGGCGAATATATACATGGAATACTTTGATGAAACGGCATTAGAATCTATATTTCTAAAGCCAATTAGATTTAAGACATCCGTATACCGTAAACCGATATTCACCGGACAGTTCTTCAATTTCAACACCCACCATCTATACAGCTTATAAAAAGGGGATCGTCCGCTGCTTATAACACCGAGAAAAATTCATAAGGGGCAACCCAGAGACATTAGATAAAGAATTGGTCAGTATAAGTAGTACCCTACAAAGTAACAACTATACTGGGTACTTGGCAGCAGCCCCCAAAAACGGTATAGGCGGGTACAAGAGGAGGACAGCAAAAACAGAAAACAGTTTGCCTGCCTTATGTGAAGGGGTTATCAGAGAAAATACAAAGTATTGAACATTGGACACAATACATTTGAAATTCTTTAAGCATTTGTCAAAAAGCACTTTCAAATTGCAGTAATATGAAGTCGCGCTTGTAACGTTTGTTGGAAAGGGATTGACAAATATGAACGACTGAAATTCCACTGATATTATGGTCGAAAAATATCAAATGAAGAACATAAAAATAAGCAAACACTGAAAATGCGTATTATTATTATTATTATTATTATTATTATTATTATTATTATTATATCCATAATTTTAATGCTAAGGAAAAATAAACTTGATTTTTACTTGCTTTTACATTTGTCTTTGGTGAGCAAATCCCAAATCGTTGGCGTTTGGAAAATGAAAAAGACGCAGACCATTTTAAAGAAAATATTTGCCTGAATCTACAAAATTAATCTCTACTGCTTCTACCTACTTATTTTTAATTTGCAAAACATTTTCTTTCTTCTGTATCAAACTCTGTGAAATGACTGACATCGTCTACTTTGAAAATTTTATTTACCTATTTATAAACATTGATTTATCATCCATGATTTTTCTTTTTCCATGGAATATATTAAAGATGGTTGTTCAATATTTTCATAGTTTAGATCGGCATTTCATTGATCTTTTTTACTTAGCGTTCAACAAATATTTCAAGTTATAAAGGAGAAGCAAACTTTCTTTGAAGAGACAAATCAGCCCGAAAATGGAGAATTGTTGCGATATATGGACAGAAGATTTCCCGTCACAATAAATTCCAAAAGCCTATCTGCGTCCTTATGTGTAATGAATTATTTTCAAACCTATAGAACCCCCTACCTTCTTTTTGCACAGACTATTAATATTTCCATGGAAATTTTCACTAAATTCTTAGTTCCACCAGTTCCAAACTACAGCGCCACGCACATTGTAACGAACCACCGTCACCCCCTTCGTATTCCATTGGTGAATTGTAAGTTCCACTCGAGCAGCTTCCCAGGAAGATCTACTTTGTGGAAGCAACCCCTTAGAGGAAGCTTCTCCGATCACTAAAATCTTGATCTTTTCAAGGGTTAACGGTTATCTTCTCCACATAACCCCTAAACTCTGCTTCTTACTGTATAACCGTCTAACTCGAATAGTTCTCAGACTGATCATTATTTCTAAAAATTATAATAGATAATAATACTAGTAAAACTTCAAATACTAAATACAAAGATTATATGCATGCTTGTTCAATGATTTTGATAGCAGAATAAAATAATTCAAATAGATTGTAATAAAATCAAAACCCGGCCTCGTCTGGCAGGTAGAACGGATTAAAATAATCCATGTAATCGTCATGGATTTATGGATTTTTTGACTCTGTGTTTTACCTGTCTAAAAAATCTGCGGAACGTTGAAAAAAAAATTAATCTTAGATGAAAATAAATAACACGTTTTATTTCTCAGATTTAAATATACTGACGTTGGTTAAGATTATCTTAAGAAATATATTTGTTTTACATTTTTATAAAATATTTAACCAATATGGACATTCTTGAATTTATAAAATGTTAGTTTTCTATCAATATTCTCATATGAATATATATAACTGAATACATATTAATTTTCTTAATGTAATGTTTAATTTCTGGAATTGTTTTTTTAATGAAAGATTTTACGTTCAATGAATAATTTAATGATAGTTAAATAATACTGAAGCGTTATTGTATATCAGCAATAATTAATAAATCACATGCTAGTTAAACTAAATGCAAACATCTAATATTTTGGAAAATATATTTTCTTTAATATTCTCTCCACATGTTTGAATCTTTATTAACTGAATGACATCAAGAATTTGCCAACATTTTTTCACACAAAACGCAAAGATATACGTTCAGTGTTCAAGAATATGTTAAGGGGCAATTACGAATATGTCAAGCCCTTTCCTTATGTAAAATATAAGGTTATTTGAGGTCAATCCGTTTTCGGATATTGAAACTTATTGCTTGTCGAATCTATTAACGTAGTACACATGACAAAACTTATAAATGCGACTTGTTAAATATCGTTATATTTATATGGAAATTATTCATTCCTCCTTACTACCATTGCTACAATAATAACAATAATAATATTAATACTAGTAGTAAACATTTTAAATAAACATAATATAAAATA
This sequence comes from Acanthosepion pharaonis, assembly GCA_903632075.3. Classification (NCBI taxonomy): domain Eukaryota; kingdom Metazoa; phylum Mollusca; class Cephalopoda; order Sepiida; family Sepiidae; genus Acanthosepion; species Acanthosepion pharaonis. The sequence continues at coordinate 3,270,576 of CAHIKZ030000324.1, forward strand.
CTCGTTTTAACGAGATATTGATCATATTGTCTCAAACTAGTTGAAATCCCCTCAAGTTTTCTTTTATCGGCAAAATTACAAAAAGCGTCGTTCGCTTTAAATGCCATCCAATGATAAGGACTAATCCAGCTTTGTAAAGTAGTGGTTTATTCCTTTTATTTTAATGGTAAAAAGGAAGTCTTTAATGGAGGCGAGATAAAACTGCAATAATCAAAACAAATTTAATTTGAGCTAAGAAATTAGTCAAATCTTTTGATAGGGTGATTTTTTATTCACAGGATGATAAGGAATTAAAAGGAAAATAAAACTTAAAAAAAGGTAATAAAAATTTAATTCGTTCAATGAAAATGAAAATGCTGCGAAAGATTGACTGATAGGACAGTGATCGAAGCAAGTTGTATAATGAATTTGAAAGACCGGTTGAATGACAGAAAGGATATTTTTGATAAATGTGTGATTTTTGGCTTCTTTATTCGGTAGTGGCTTGAAAATAGGCAAGGATATAGAAGAATTGAATATATCTGGCAAAAATTAACTGCCTACGAAGTTAAAATAAATTAATAGCATTATCGTTAACATCAAGTTGCATTACCTCATTTTAAACTAATGTGATTGAAAAATAGTCAGGAGTTGTTTGTGTTTGATGATTTGAGCACCGAGAATCTAAAAAAAAATCCTGAATTAAAATGCGAACAGTTAGCAATACTTTGTTTCATATTTTTTGCATTTATGTTGCAAAACGTCTAACATCCAAGTTATTAAAGCTAAAATACTTAGGCATCATTTCATGTTCATAAATATCTATCTATCTATCTATCTATCTATCTATCTATCTATCTATCTATCTATATATATATATATATATATATATATATGTGTGTGTGTGTGTGTGTTTTGTGTATGCATGTATATAAAATAGAATTTGCCTTAGGAACGAGCATAATTCCATGCCTATTTTAAAACACTTAAAATGTGAGAATGAAACATTGCTTTTATCACAACTATAATACAATATATTACTGTAATGATAACAGCCAAACCATGAGTACTTTTCAGCATACTTCGTATTTCTCTTAGAAACATTTAATAAAGCAGAACAATAGTTGGGCTTTACTTTGCGACTGTATTTCCAAAATAAATTGAATGTATTAAATAAATTTATTGCTTATGAATATTATAATTTTTTTTCTTTACTTGGAACGAGAAGATAAAATGAAATTAATAAATTGACAAATATATAAGCTGTTAAAAGGGAGAAATTTTAATTCACTAATGCAGTTTCACATTTATTAATTGCACGTACTTAAATTTAAATAAAATGATGTCATGTCAGAGTGAATGACCACTAAATATGTTAAAAATCGAAAAGCAACCGACAAACATGGAGAAAATGTTATTAAATAAGACTGTAAGAATTCAAGAAAAGCACATAAAAGATTAGAAGTTGAAAGAAACGCATGACAAAGGGAACATAAAGTATATAACAAATCGGTCTTTATTTTTGTAGAAAGAAATATCCTGTCAGTGCTTTAATAACGTACTTTAACATTTATGGCAATTGCACATACGGACGATGGAAATTCCTAAGACTTTTTACTAGATAGACATATGCTTACTTACATTATTTACATTATTCGGACTGTTATCCTCATCCCCGTTACCATCTTCACAACGTTTCGGCCGGTGTAAGCTCCGGCCTTCTTCAAGTGCGTACAACGGCTGAAACGTTGTGAATATGGCAATGAAGATGAGGATAAGAGTCCAAATAATGTAAATAATGTAAGTAATCATAATACTTCATCTCAGAAATATAGACAGACAGACATGATATATAGCAAATGTCGAGCAGAAACGGATAATGTGAACTGACAAAATATCGCATATTTTTGATCTTCTTTCTGTAATAAAGATTAAAAGTGATAATGAAGTAAATTATTTGTGTTCTTTCTACATAATATTTCCAATCAAAAATGTTTTTGCAGTTCGAAATATATTCTGTCATTTTACAAGACGCAACATTAATTATAAAGTATATTATCGGATTAAAAAGACATTGTAACACTCATAATATCAACCAAAACATTTGTTTGGTGCTAGGTATTTTCGCGTTACACAACCTTCTACAAATATGATTCAAACTTTCAGGGGAGAAAATATAATTTTTCAATATATTAATATTTTTGTCAAAAAATAAATAAATATAAAAAGAAAGAAAAATAAAATGAATATTAAAAAGAAAGTAAAGCTATCCTAATCAAATATGCCTACCCAGATAATATTCTGACCTTCCAAGTTTAAAAAATATAGAGATTTACAAGGAGATGGAGGACGACAGAAAAGAAATATAAATATGGAGAGAATTTAATTCAACATTGAGAAAGACGAAAAAAAATTGTGTCTACTTCAGATCCATTTTTCTCTTTGGTGTTTTCCAAAGCTGCTAATTAAGAAGCCATTGACTGTATACGAAAAAATAACTGATAAGCAATATTACTCCCTATCTTTTATTTATTGCTAATCAGGAAAATAAATGGCTATTCAGTTAAGCGAAAGTTTTTTTTTTCTCTCAGATAAGAGAAAGTTGAATTTGCCGAAAATCATGGTCATTTTCCCCATATAAGTTTAAACATCTTTCTTTCTCTCATAAAAAAAGTTTAGCTAAGATGTCACAATATTGGAATAAAATAAGATGGAAGGTAAGTGTAGAAATACTATGAAATTGTACTGCATGAATATTGGCTTTGAAAATGGAAAATTGTTTTTCGTGTAGTAATTATTTGTTTCGAATATAATAGATGCATTTAATCTTGTTATATCTAAGTTAAGACAAAGCATTGAAGCTAGGTGTCTAGAGAATAAAAATATAAATATGCAAGCATAGAAGCTCTGAACCTGACTAAGTATATACATCAGCATTGAAATCAAACTGCCATTAAGCAATTCACTGTTTAGGGTCAGAGTGTAGTATTTTCAAGATTTGTGAAGAGCATTACACTATATATATATATATATATATATATATATATATATATATATATATATATATATATATATATATATATTATATTACACATACAATATATATTTATATATATCTTACGAGCAAATATCCTTGGGAAAGGTATGAATCCACCTTTTCTCCCCCCAGCTATAGGTTTTTATAAGTAAGACTTGTAAGTCATTATTATATTCAAAATATTACCTGGATTAAAATAACCAGCAAAGAGTTGATAAACCGTGGGAAATTAATGAAAAAATCAATCAACCTAAGCCATATTTCCCAAATGATTTTTCTGATTCTGGTTAACCATGAAAGAGTTTCACCACTCTTGCCATAATATGTGGTTAATAATCGTTAATTGACGAAGAAAATTAGAATCAGTGAGCTGAATTCATATCCTGTCCAGTAAAGTTGCGTTCATTTGGCAATAATTAGTTTGTAAACGAATAAATCCATCACTTCATGACACAGATATTGCTAAAATAGTCGGAAGTCTGAATCATTTGGGAAGGCAACCACTCTAGGTGAAAAACAAAACTGAAATCAAAACTTTTGCAAGAACTCAAAGGAGAACCCGACAGGTTAAACCATCATTTCAACTGTCTGAGTTTAAATTCTGCAGAGGATTGAGAAAATGTATATATATATATATATATATATATATATATATATATATATATATATATATATATATATGTGTGTGTGTGTGTGTATGTATGTAAAGAGAAAGAACAGTAAGATATATAATCTGGTGTTCTTATTGATTATTTTTCTTTACAAAACAGTGCCCAATGGAAATCTATTGAGCAAAAATTATTATAAATTTACTAATTTAAAAATATGGTTCCATCGCTACACAGGAATTACCATGTTTCAAAAACAGAAACTAAAAACTTCAAATTCAATTAAAGAATTAGAAAGATATTATATAGAGAATTTAAATGCCCGAACTTAAGAATTACTGTAAGCACTAAATTGAAAAACGTGAACCTCCGTGATAAAATAGGTCATTATAAATTCATTAGATTTAATGAAAAATGCATACATAACTTATAACATACTCAATACTAATCTATTGTATATATACCCTAAATCTAATCATCCTCAATCTATAATTAAGCATATACCTTTATCTATCGAAAAGAGAATAAATACAAATTCCGCAAATGGGAAGATTTTCTATAATAAAGCTCTAAAAGATAGTGGCTACAAAAGCCCAAAACTAACTTATATAAAAATGAAAATGGAAAGCATAGAAAAAAGACAGGAGTAGAATAATAATTTGGTATACACCCACCATACAACCAAATGGTAAAGAACAAATTCTCTGAATTAATCTTTAAACATTTTCCTAAAGATAGTAACCCCAGTATTATTTTCAATAAAAATATCCTAAAATTAAGTTACAGTTGTACAGAAAACTTAGAAACAATTATTAAGAAACATAATGCTAATATCTTGAGTGAACAATTAGACCAAGAACAAAGAATTTTAAACAGTATAATAATAAAAAAAGATGTAGAAATCCTCATAACCGTCCTCTAAATAATAAATGTCGCACTGAATCTTTAGTGTACCAATGTAATATCTAATCTACTGAGGATCCAGACAACGTAAAAGCCTACATTGGATGCACAAGGCATGAATTCAAGAAATGTTTCAACCAACATCAATGTTCTTTTAGGAAAATAAATACCGAAATCAGACGTACCTATCGAAATATTTCTGGCACTTAATGTTTTAATAAAAGCTGATGAATGAAATATACATATTTATATTTAATATTTATTAATAATGTTTAAATAAATGAAGTAATTATATTACATTATTTTGTTTTAAAAGATGTATAGTCTATTAGTAATTAGAATTAGGAATAATATTTAAAAATTGTAGTTCAATACGACGCATTCATATACAAACAACCCTTTTAGGAAAAAAATCTTTATGTATACAACTTAACGGCGAAACAATTGCCGAAAAACTTTTTTGTCGTTGATAAAGACAAGACGGCATGCGATGGCATCATTTGTTGGAAAAGGCATCCATGCCCTACCATGACTTAACATCTTTTCAAAAGTAACTCATACTTTGATACAATAGTTTCCAGTGAAAATGAACACCCTACCATCACTTGTCAAAATGATTGAATTTCCCCGTATCCTTAGAAATTAATATTATGAATGTAAGTGCTTATAAAAAACTCAGTAAATTTCAAAATAATTATTCTAAAACTCGCTTGAAAATGAAACAAGACAAGGTATTTTAATTTAATTCTATAATTAAATTTGAAGTTTTTAGTTTCTGTTTTCCTGTGTAACGATGGAAACATATTTTTAAATTAGTAAATTTGTAATATATATATATATATATATATATATATATATATATATATATATACGTCTACCACCCTGAATATTCAAGAAATCTTATTTTTTTAAAATGCCCTTCTCGACAGGATTCGAACCTGCGTCCCACTTTGCAGGAGAATCCGACATGCTTTAATTGACAATTAAATATATCCCTCTCGTTCAGTTTCACATCCAACTGCCCTTTAAGAACAATCATCGTGTTCAGATTCTCCGAAGTTCATGACTTCTCATTTTCATATCTGAAACGTAAACTTCAAAAATTCTAAAGTGATTTTTTTTGTTTCTTTATGTACCCGACATATTTATATCAAAAGTGTAAATAATATTTATATCACTTTAAAGATTTTTTAAAGGATACCAATATTTTAGCAAATGCTCCGTTTATTTTTTAAACAGCATATTTATTGTCGTCAACCGACTTAAATATTTGAGATTTCTTATTAAAAAATGCACCTTCCGGCAGAATTCGAACCTGAGTCCTCTTTTCAGGAGAAATCGTCGTTAGATCCGACGTGATTTTAACCGATTTGGTCGCAAAGTGCTTCGTCAGTCATGCAAGGTTCTATACTAAAAAATCTATTAATTCTTTAGAAATTGCATTGTTTAAGTTTCGCATAAAACCTGAGAATTTATGAACATTTTGGAACCTGAATTTGATGGATGAGCTGAAAGCGAAGTATAAAAGAATGATGAATCGACACCGAGTCGATTAAAAGGACATCGGATCTAAGGACAGTTTCTACTGCAAAAGGATGGGTCGCAGGTTCGAATTCTGCCGGGGTGCGTATTTTTTCTTTAATAGAATTTTTGAAATATTCAGGTCGATAGATAAAAATATATATACTGATAAAAAAAATAAAAGTCTACTCAAATATGGGTATTCGCTAAACATAACATTTAAAGTACTATAAATAATTTCAGCAACATCTGTATTAGTCTGGCTAACGTACCGACATTTTGTTAAATTATTTTAATTTAACCATTTTCTGATAACATTGATTCATCGGCAAAATATGTCAAAAGTGAAGTTTTCAACATTGCATATTATTTCAACAGTGAGTGAGTGAGTGAGTGAGTGAGTGAGAGTGTTATTACGTTTTATATATATGAATTAAACAGGTGTCTTTTTAACCAAAAACGAGCAGGATATACATTAGGGTCATATAGTAAGTTTTATGAATTTATTATATTTATTAAATTCAATCCGCTACTTTTCGGAATCTCCCACGTGTTTTATTTCTTTATGCATTTATTGGGAACTCATAATCGCTTTTAATAAAACATGATATGGTAGTTCAACAAATCTATCACAGATGTGCCGGAAATTGTGCAATATAAAACATTTTATATTACAGAGAACATGTTCATTTTACCCAGCATTCGAACGTGCTAGTCAGTTCACTAATACGCGCGCACGCACGCACGCACACACACACACAAACATACACTCACACACATTGGTTGATGAAAATGCTATCTCTTTTGTTTTATATATCTCTTCATATAAATACAGTGGCGTCTAACTTTTTAGTGAGATAGGTACCTAAAAATGTATAATCTGCCAAACCTAAGATTAACATTAGACAACAAGGTAGATTAGGTAAAAGAGCTAATCTTTAAAGGAAAAATTTATGAGGTAATAGGTTTATTACGTTATTATTATCATTATCATTTTTTTTGATTTCTGGCGTTTACACATTTCTTTCCGGGTCCTGCCCAGGGACCTAAGGTTAGAAATGGCGTCATGACACTTTCCACTGACAAAAAAAAAAAAAAAATTGAATTACATAGTTAAAGCCCTTCGTAAGGTGTGGGCTGTACTTGTCAGAACAATTTTTTGTATCTCCTTGAGGCATGGACTTCCAGGAATCCCTTCAATTAGTCTACTGCAATCTTTTCCAACCAGTCCTAGGGCTCCAACTACAACAGGGATTGTTGATGTTCCCATATGCCACATTTTCGAGATTTTGTTCCCATATGCCACATTTTCGAGATTTTATTATTATTATTATTATTATTATTATGGACAATATGATAAAAGATTTAAATAATAGGAATCACTCAGTTCGGAAATGTGCTATTAGTTTCAAAAAAGGGCACAACCTCAAATTTTAGACTATTTTTCGAAATCCAGGAGATGGGTTCACATTTTACTTCTATACACACGCACGCACACACACATAGATACATACTAACACACATACATACACACTGACACACACACACACACACACAAACACATACACAAATATATATATATATATATATATATAAAGGAAATATGTTGTAGTGGTTCCAACGAGAGAAAAGTATGTATATTAAAAAGAAGAGGGTGCCGCAAACGTTTTTGGTTGTAATGTGGATTTATTGAGAAAATATTATACTTTGTTTTATAATTTCACGACACGTGTTTCTGGTCTGGTCTCGCAACCGTCTTCAGGTGAAAGTGGAGATTTTTACATATTATTAAAAATAATTAATTTTTCTTCATGTTCAATGTGGAATATTCTCGATATGAGACATTCTGTTTGTGTGTTGGCAATCCGAATTTTCTTTCTAGAATTGTCAATGAAGAGTTCTGCGTGAAGGGTCATAAAACAATTAAGGTTTGTCCAGCGAGTAGTTATCGGCATTTAACCTTTTAATGTTTTAGTGACCTCTATGTGCTCTTGGATCTGTTTCTATTTTGGCGTGTTCCTGTCAGCATGCGTGTATATATGCGTGCGTATATTTCCGGCATTTAATCTTTTAATGTTTTAGTGACCTCTATGTACTCTTGGATCTGTTTCTATTTTGGCGTGTTCCTGTCAGCATGCGTGTATATATGCGTGCGTATATTTCCTTAACAAAGTATAATATTTTTTCTCAATAAATCCACATTACAACCAAAAACGTTTGCGGCACCCTTCTTTTTTTTTATATATATATATATATATATATATATATATATATATATATATATATATATATATATATATATATATACGTACGTGAGTGTGGGCATCTCGACGTGGTGTAATGGTTCGCAAGCTTGGTTCGCTAGAACAGTTACGAATGAGTAGTAAATTCCATCCTCACTTGGTGTCCATTACCTTGGACCTTGTACCGCATCTAAGCTGCCCTTGGAAAGTGTAAGTGTTTGTATTTGGGCAGCAATCACTTTTATGTAAGTTTTGTTGTAAACGACTGAAAAGTATTTGTGGTTAACTTTTTTATCTAATTTCTCATATATTTTATCTTTTATTCTATTTTAATAAAACATTCATATAACTCTAGATACATAAAACAGTCCATATATTCAGTTAAAAGTAAAATAAAAATCATCCTTGATAATGGCTAAAAGAATAGCCGAATGTGCTCGGAAAACATTCGGACAATTTTTATATAATTTATACTCGCAAAAAAAAAAAAATTGAGGAGCTCATGAGAAATTATATAACAATCTCAAGCACAGCTCGTTGATAGTCTTCAACGAAACTTATATGTGCCGTATTTATAGCTGCAGAACCATGCTTCATCCCATAGAGTGCACGTGACTCAAGACTTGTTGAGAATTTTCACGATTGTATTATATCCAATAGGCTGCCTCTTGCCTCACCTGATTTTAATCCCCGAGAACAGTAAGTCTGGGCATATTCAATCAGGTATGCACATAACCATATAAGGACAAAGAAAACTAGAATCGCTTATGTAACATGGTTAGCATCGCACAACAATTCAAAAATAGGCAAGTTGTTAGCACAGTTTCGCATCTAGACAAAACAGGTGGAACCCTTATGTGTCATTTAAATATTCGAATTTCCGTTTTATATGGTATACCAGTAAAATGATAACCAGACCCAAAATTAGATTTCTGTTAAAATTATACATTAGATGGCCGCTTTTCTATAAAATATCCTTTTCTTGTATCTTTATAACTCTTAAAAATATATCTCATGCCAGATAATTTCTTTAAAGTTTTCTTCTCTTTTCATCTATTCTGTTTCAGTTTTATTGTATTGTGTTTTGTTTGTATGTATGTGGATGCATTTCTGCATTCCATATATATATATATATATATATATATATATATATAATGTAATGAATCTAAAACAATATTTTGCTGTTATTTTTTCTGCTTATATAGAAATAAATATCGGTTTGCTTTGCGTAAAGAGAAAATTAATTTGAAAACGTGTTAACTGAGACATAAAAATAAAATATATGTTTTAAATGCAATTAATAATAGATTCTTCTATTATTGAAAATTAGAAATCTTATAAAACCTGTGCCCCTCATTCTTTTTCATGCTGGCATTATTTTATGATTAACATCAATATCAATATATATGTGTGTGTTTGTGTGCGTGTATTTATATATATATATATATATATATATATATATATATATATATATATATATATATATATATATATATATATCAACATGAATCCATCCTGGTCTTATCTCAAATAACAACTTAAAAGAGACTGTCTGACCAACACAAAGACTGGCCAAAATTAGCGTTGAAAAAAAAAAAAAACAAATGAAAACTACAGACAAAAGTTCATTTTCTCCATCAAGATATTCATTTCTGTATTTCACTGCAACCAGCAAGCAGAACATTTTTAGAACGCAGTGTGTCTGAAGATTTTAATTTTTTAATATTTTTTATTGTTCAATATATATATATATATATATATATATATATATATATATATATATATATATATATATTTTATTGTTCAATATATATATATATATATATATATATATATATATATATATATTATTAATACTATTATTATTATTTGTACTCTTGATCAGTGCTATCAATTGAATATGGTGGATCTTACTGAACATCGACTTACGGTAAATAATCGAAATTATTTAATAATCTCTCCACTAATTTAATCACTTGTTTGAAGGCTTTCTGTTCATTCTCTGCTTTCAAACTTTTGCCACATTTTGCATGGCGATTTAATAAATATGTCTATCTCTCTGAGCTTGATGGCTACGTGATTTATCATCATATTCATATTGTTTTTTTAATTTTCAGGCCAAGGTCCACAACAATCTATTTTTTTCACCGGTATGTCGATCGTTATAATTAATCAATGAATTTTTCCATCAATTGTAAGTGGTGTCTTGTACTGGTGATCAAACAACACTGTTTCTGCAATTCGCCAGTACTCGTCGCTGTATGTTATTTTTTATTAGTATTATCGTTGTTGGTCTACGGTAGGACTTTGGGTTTTTGCCGCACCGCACAAAATAAGATCGTTACTGCATTTATTTTCCCCACTATCGTCATATTTCAAGTTAAGTTTTCAAACTTTTAGTTTTATTTAAATTTTAAACTGCAGAGAGCTGAAAATAAAGCTCTAATTCCGAGTACATTGTGTATCAATATAGAAGACAGCTATACCTGGAATATGGGATCCGTTTGTGTTGCGAAGTCTCAGCTTAAGTTTGGGTTTTATTTTCTAAGAAATTCTAGTATGTGAATATACTTTTAGTTTTTATGTTTGAATTGTACCTATTTGCAGAGTTCCTAGTGAATCAACCGCCCTAGTCATATTTATTATTTCCATCTGGGGTTTCCACACGAGTAGTAAGTGGTATTTTTTGTTAAGTAAGATCAATTTTTCTTAATTCTTCAGGACACTTTTCAGTATTGGTCTTCTCACTATCATGTGTGATTCTATTATTTTCTGTTTTTCTTATGCAGATTTTGGCTATAATAAATATAAATAAATATAGAGTCCTTAAAATATCTGGTGAGCCCTTGAAATGCCTTGGTTTTCGAGTCGACAGAGTTCTCGATACTGACTTGGACCTTCCTTTTCATTTAGCATATAGCCCATCGACTGGTATAGTCTTCGTTTCTTGAATAGTGTCATGCATTGTCATAACACATTTAATATTGATAATATTTGCAGTCGAATTAACAGATCCTATAAGTGTAATTTTTCACACCAATAATACAAATTGATTAATTTATTTTATTAAGTAAGAAGACTTCTCTTGAATGCTGATGATTTTAACAATTATGTTTTCTGGGTTGTTTGGTTCTCCAGTTTATTTTCAGTTCTTCCAGCCTTCTTGCGAGAACATATTTATGAACATCATTCAAGGGCCAACAATGAGTTCGAGCAAATATTATTACCGTTCTTAGTAGTTGCTGCATTAGCATTTGCAATTTAGGCTTTGCTACAAATAGTATTATTACTAAATATTATATCAAATTAAAATAAGATTTATTTTTATACAACTGATTTGGCATCTTTATTGTTATTATTTCTTTCCTTTCTTCGTAAGGAAATATATTTTTAATTCATATCGTACATACGTTGTCAGAAAACTATTACGATTGTAATGTAGTGTAGTTTAAAAGGTCTTACATATCTCATTACAGATCGAATATAGCGTAAAGATATTTTTTATCCCCTCACTTGTCACTTTGTCTTACTTTTAAAATTAGCTGAGTTTTTTCTTGGCACGTCGAACTACAGATAATGCTTATCGTCGATCACCATTTTGTAGGTGTTTTGTAGCTGGGCGCACGCACGCACA